>JAODUK010035302.1:0-68397 GCA_027564635.1 Typhlichthys eigenmanni | reverse complement strand
CCCCCCCCCCCCCCCCCCCCCCCCCCCCACTGAACTGCCGGACTGAAGAGAGAGCACTTCTCTCCGCTAATAGGATTATTGTGTAAATGTGTTTGTCGGAGGAGCTGCCCCTAGGGGCTCCAAGTCTGTGAGGAGGGAAGGTGATAGAGAGAGAACATGTGTTTTTGAGCAATAAAGCAAGCTGGTGTGTGCGTGTGTGCGTGTGTGTGTGTGCGTGTGCGAGTGTGCGTGTGTGTGTGTGTGCGTGGGTGTGTGCATGTGTGTGTGTGCGTGTGTATAAATCGGGGCGTAACATCTCTTGAGTTTAAGTCTCATGACCTGTAGGGTATTGATGGATGTGGTGCTATAGAGGCTTTATCTCCTCTCCATAACCTAATCTATATGGGCCACAGAGCTCTGAGAGACTCTCTCTACCAAGGAATGTGTGTGAGCCTTTAAATGACTTGGCGGGGGTTGTGAGTGGCAAAGGCTGCATCATTGACCCTCTCCTTTTCTCTCTCTTCTCTTTCTCCCTCCCTCCCAAATTCTATGCTTTTAATCTCTTCTGTTGACACGCACGCACCCCGACCCCCTTCATATCACGGGGTGCTCCTTTAAGAGGACCCTGAGACTTTGTTACCTCTTCCACAAGGTTCAACATCTCTGTTTCGTATGTCCTCGGGGCCTGCCACGTCTACAATAGCAGCCTAATTAGGCTGTTGTTTGCTGCAAGTGAAACTAGAATCAGTACCGCTAACCTGATTAGGTGACATTTTTGGACCCTTTGGATTCTCCCCCAGGGCTTTCATCTAGCATAGTCAGTTTCCCTGCCCACACTGTTAATTCCTTCCTGTCAGCCTGTCATGACCCATTTACCCCGTTCCCATCTACATCGTAAAGAGGATGAGAGAGACAAATGTTTGCGATTGTGCCATTCTCCATATTCAGCACAAGCAAGGCAGTTTTAAAATGTAACGTAATGGTTTGATTTGTGGTCTTCCATCTATTGAGACAATACCGACAGAGCTTAGCCTACCCCCTTTTACTTGCCCAGCTCCTCACAGACAAGACTTCTGCCAACCGATGTGCATTCCAGGCTAAATTGTGAGCAAACTGCCGCCATAAAAGGTCAACATGAACGAAAAGTGATCATTATACCATCATGCTCTCCATTTACAAAATTGTATTTTTATCTGACTTGTTAAGCAAACATGCCACCCTCAGTTTCACAGAGCAAGTACATTTGAGTGACAAGGGGACACCCTTCTCTTCAAGAATTTGCAGGTTTGGTTATTTTAAAATGACTTTGAGGTTTGCATCTGGCATTTCGCACAGAAAATGTACTTGTCACAGTAAATGTACATTGTCACTGACTGGCAAATTAACGTTAACACTACTCAATTTGTTTCTGGAATTTTGTGGTTAAAACCATGGTTACTCAAATGTTTTTGTGTTTTAAACTCTAAGCGAGAATAGAGAGCCAAAATCACTTCCGCATTATGGGACCTAAGTTTGAAAAAAATATGTATGGTAGCCAATGGCGAGAATAACATAATTAATTAGATCCCGTTTGCTTTGTGACACAACATACACATGTTTGACTATTTAAAAGAACATTCTTCAAGTCAAGAAAGTATGTTTGTCGTGCATTTGTATAATTGCAGTATAAGACTGTGAAAATATTTAATTAGTAAGACTACAATTGTCATGACGTTTTCGCGCCACAATCCACAAGCTGTAGAAAGCATTGTGTTTTGGTGACGCGTGTTGTGCGAGACGGAAGCTGTAGTTCACTGAGCGGTTACACACCAAACTAAAGATTACTTCATAGTTTCACAACAAACTGCAACGTTCTTGACTTGAACAATTATCTTTTAAATAGACAAACATCATATGTGTACTTCGTGTCACAATTCAAACGGGATCTAAAAATAATTGTATTCTCGCCGTTGACTACCATACATGTTTTTTAAAACTAAGGTCACATAATGCGGATGTGACTTCGGCTCTCCATGTCCCTCCCACATCAGGCTGCAACAGAACAGTCCGTCATTGTCAATCATTGTTGCTGAAATCCTCTCTTTTTTTCCCAAGATACAATTATTAATGTTTTATAATATTGAGATTGTCAATGCTGTGGATATTTTGTCCTGGACAGTACCTTCACTGTTACTGATATTTTCCCCCTCCGTCTACATTTCAGTGTAGGGTTAATTTTTTCGACTGTGGAATGATCCTTGTCGGGTTATTGACGGGGGCTGTTTGTGCGCTGTTGATGTATTTGCCTGAGGTGTCGGCAATCGGCAGGCCCCCCTGCGACTAAACCGCTGACATCACAGCACCCACCCTGCTGTCGCCTTGCACGACACGCCAAAAACGCCAAAATTTTGAGGCGGGCTACCAGATAAAAAAAAAAAAAAAAACATTTTTACAGATTTGTTTTTACAGTGTGTCTGAGTTGCCAGAGTTGGGGGATGCGATTGCCTTGTGTACTGTAGGTTTTTGGCCAGGAAGACTGCGTTAACGTACAGTACACTTGGCAGGCTGAATTTGCCATGAATCACCCGAGCCTCAAGTCAGGAAGGATTTGCGGTGGAGCAGAAGACGTTTTCTTTCATAGTGCCGAGGGGGCGGGTAGGTGTAGGGAAGGAAACGGGTAACAAGATGTAGGAGTCGAGGAGACAGTTTTAATTAGTCATGCTGCTTAACTAATTAGCCTTAAGTGGGGATCACACACTACCCCCCCCCCCCTTCCCCACTCAACAATGCTTCCCTGTAGTGGGAAATATATCACCAAGTTGTTTGATGGCCGCAGAAGAAAACGAGGGCAAACAAAGCCTCTTAGAACTATTGATTGTTGGCACAATGCAGTCCTGAAAACACAGTAAACTACTCATTGGTGCAGGGGAAACTTTCGCTGGTGCTGTTGGGATACCAACTTCACTAACAAGAGATGACGGCTACCATTTGCCTGCCTATCCATGGAAGAACAATGGTTTTTAGTTTTTTTAATAAACACTATAGAAATATTCTTCAACAACAAGCATTTTACACAGTAGGCCTCCTAGATATTAGCCTGGTGTAACCAGACAGATATTCATTTGCTGAATAAAGTCCAACAATGCTCTATTGTGAAGTGTTAACTGTACAGTTGTTGCCTTCTACTGGGCGTAGACCTCTGGCTAATTTTGAAGCTTTTGGACAGCGTTTAACCAGTCGATGTTGCTACTGTTTTGATCACCTCATAGCTTACTATACATTTTTTAAAGTCACTTGATGCATAACAAAAAATAAATAACATTTCTGGCCACTTCATAGGGTGCAAAGCAGCTATAGCGTCCAGCTAGAGACTAGAGGCTACTGTGTAGTATCCTGTAGTAGTCTCTTACTTCAGCTCATTCTGGGATGTTTGGCTCTAATGCTGCGCTCGACATTAGTCGGAGGTGGAAAGTCTGAACTGGGAAACGCGTCACTTCATGCTTCTACAGCAGGGCTATTCAACTCCGGTCCTGGAGGGCCGCACCCTGCATGTTTTAGATCTCTCCCTGCTCCAACACACCTGATTCAAATAAACGGGGCGTTATCAGGCTTGAGTCAGGCGTGTTGGAGCAGGGAGAGATCTAAAACATGCAGGGTGCGGCCCTCCAGAACCGGAGTTGAATAGCCCTGTTCTACAGTGTGTGCTTGTGTGCGGTCGGAAAACATGGACGCCCGATCATTGAGCCTCACCTGTTGTTGCATACTATACAGACAATGGTTGTATACCAGCCTTGTTCACTGTAGCGGTTAAAACCACTAACTACATCAATAACACATTTCAAAGTTCTATCTTTACATATCCAACTGTATTTTTTATTAATATAGCTAAATCTTAAATTGCATTTTGATGTGTTTTACCAATAAATGGTATTAAAACTTTAAATTTTCATTCATTTGACGGTGTAGGCAGCCATGTTGCTGTGACATGAAATCGGAACGTGGTGTTGAAAAACCTTGTCCGAGATTCCGACATGAGATGAGGGGATGTTTTGTGTTATTTTCCATGTCTGAAGTCGGAACTTCCGAGTTCAGAGATGCAGCATGTTCAGTAGCATTTTAACTTCCCTTTGGACCTTGCCGTTAATCATTCTGGTTGGCGTCTAAACAATTTAGCTTCTTAACATTTGCACCTGGAGAACTGTGTGTTAATTGAGTTCAGGTTGTGATGACTTAGAGTAATTATATTGAATGCCAGCGCTCCCAGCAACCTGTGCACTACTTCAGCATCTGAAATGTGTTTTATAATTAAGGGAACCAGTTTTACATTTAATGGGGAAACTGATGCTAATATTGTCAATATGTGGGAGTAATACAGTCACAATACGCCACCACTATTAGAGTAGTTTGTTTTAAATGTTTTAGCTGTCTCCCTGCTCCAACATGCTTGACTTAAATTAATTGATAACAAGCCATTCATTTGAATCAGCTGTGTTGGAGGCTGGAGCAGAGAGACATCTAAAACATGCATGGCAGGGAGAAATATCAGAGGCATTATATAGAGGAGACATGCTATTTAAAATAATTTTGAATGGCGCTGTATGGGATAATTTTAAAACACCAATGGTGGCAGTTGGAAGAACATGGCTTACTTAAGCACTCAGTTGAGGTTTTGCGACAGTTACAAATGATGGTACACTTCGAACAAGCGTGGAAGAGGTAGATAATATATTACAAATGCACACAGCCAGCTGCCTATCTATATTGTTAAAATTAGATTTTGTACAATTAATTAATGATTGAGTCCATGTGAACTGTGTGTAAACATTGCGTCCTTATTTCACTAATATCTTACCGGCCGGCTCTCTCCCTATTCATGCCATTGAGTACTTCCTAAATAAATGTCGGAGCGTTCAAAGATGGCTACCGAGTGGTGAGTCTGTGCGCACTGAAAAACAAAAGTGGTTCTTCTACACAGCCCTGGCTCTGTAAATAGGAACGCAAACATGGTACCAAACACCGTTCACAACAGCAACAATGCCGCCATTACTTCACAATGCGTTTCAGTGTGTGCGGCGGTGCTGTGGAGGGCTATTGTTTTGATTCGAGTTAGCAAGCTTAGCAAACTAGCAAGCGTTCTCCAGAATAACTGACCCTGTCTTTTTAAGAGGTGTGGAAAGGTGAAGCAATGGACCGGACAGACCCAATTAAGTAAGGCCATTGTCTCCACCAATAGAAGTGATGCTGCAGTAGGACAAATGCTGTTTGAGTTGGCAATGCGAGATAGTGACTGTGGGCACTGCCCCCCTCCAACAAGACACACGTGCACACTCGATTAAACACACACACACAGAGGTGTTTAGGATGCTGACAGCTTGGGGAGGAAGGCAGGGGGAATCAACAAGGACCCTCAGTAGGAGTTGGGATGAGAGGCGCAGAAACAGAGGAGGAGGCTACTTTGATCCATGACAGAATTACCAGGCCCTCTCCTTTACCGCCCCCCCCTTCATCCACCCTCCTCCCATCTGTCTCGCTGACCCTCCCTCATTCACACATCATTGTAGCTCCACTCCCAGCACCATATGTTCACAGGCAGAGGCACCGTATAGGAGCTCTGATGGGTGCGGTAAATGTGTATTTAAGGTGTTTTTGAAGTAGCCAATGCTACAGTAGCTAACGATAGCTAATGTTGGGTTCATATCACAGTACTATAGAATTTGCCATCACATATCAGGATATACTAAACTAGTGTTGTTCTTATACCAATAACAAACTAATGCGCAAGGGTCAGCTGACAAGTATATCTTGCATTGTCCCGCTGGCATCAGAGGTTGCTGCTGATGGTACAACTGGAACCACATCAGCTACGTCTCGCAGGGTTCCGGCACATGGTTTAGACTTGATGTCGTTCTGACAAGCTGCACAAATATGATGAAACTAGCAAAAAAACACACTTGCTAAATGAACATTAAACTTACTACTACCTAACATACCAATTTCTTTTTAAGACCACAATTTAAAATGTGTAATTTATGATGTGAATAGTCCTGTTATGAAAAGAAACTGGAAATGATCTAATACCTACATTTTAACTTTGCCTAATCTCACAATATGTCCCAGATATATTAAAAATAAAAATGAGTGGGTACAGTACTTCTTAACCCATCCCATCAAACCTCATTATACCACTGCATTATATAGTGCATTATCAAATGCAAGTAACTAATTCAACTCTGCTGCCATGAATCGATTGTGAGTTTTACCACGGTTGTTGATCTGTGAACCTCTGAGACACACCCACTAGGATTACCCCTTTGAATCTGAATTTGCACATGCCGTGCACAACATGCTCTGCTTACATGCGTGTTAGCAATGCAAATTGTTTTGGGGGAAGCCCATCTCAAAAGGAAATCTGCTGGAATGCTTGTCATTGAGACATTGAGATTCCTGCGTCCCCTTTGTCATGTGTCTCTCTCAAACACATAATTTCAGTGCATGCCAATCAAGTAATGAGTAATGACCATTGACCACTTATTACAGTCAACGAGCTTTGTGACGAGCATTAGAGACAACCATGTAACTGCCACTCTGACTATCAGGCTATAGTCTCTTGCATGCTTGTAAGGGGGAGGTGTGTGTGTGTGTGTGTGTGTGTGGGGGGGGGGGGGGGGGTGTAAACTAAAAAAAAATTTAAGGTCAAAAATGTTGTTTTAAAGAGCAATAGGTTACTGAAAGCAAACTTGTACTTGCAAGGATTGGCAACGTCAGGGTTACTCCAAAAAATTTTGTCAGGACCTGCTATAGGAACTTGTAAGTCATGGAAAGAAGGGAGAGTCCTGACTGAAATCATGATTAAATCTTGACGCTACCGATTGGGAGAGATTTGAAGTACGGTAGTTCCACACACTCACACGATTACCCTGTACTGCCTTTGACTAGTGCAAAGTCCCAAAGTTTGGGTTTTAGCAGTTTAAAGGCAGGTACCGTGGGGGGAAAAGGGAATGCAGTCTACTGACTGCTCTTGGTATGGTATATGGTTTATTATCATATAGTCTTTTGTCCAATGCGGGATGCCCTACAGAGGCACAAGATTCAAACCTCTGGTGACTCAGCAGGTCAGTTTAGGTGCACCTATTTGAATCATGCGCTGAATCTTCCCTTTTTCATGCCCATTGTACTGACTGGCTGAAATGGAGCTTGGCATGCGGCACTACTGCTGTGCTGCATCTCTCTCTCTCTATCTCTATCTCTATCTCTCCCCCCCCCTCCACGCTTTGGGGAGGATCGTCTGCGAGGGCACTTGGCAGCCTGCCTTAACAAATGCCCAGGCGCCCAGCCCAGCGAGATCGTATTCCACCTCGTATTTCCGACGGACACGAGACCTGACATCACTGTTTTGTCCCTCCTGATTTCACCGCCTGCCCTGATTACTGCACCTTATCTTCTTAATACCTGAATCTCATTTCCCCACTTAGCCCTATCCCTCCGTTTTGCACGTTAATGCGTAGGGTGTCCCAATTCTTGTTTTGTATCGAGGGCTAGTGCAGAGTGTTAGGGCTATATACTGTAGCCCTTCAAACGACACACTCCCAACAGTGTTACAGTGGCATGTATGTTTTCGTGTCAGTGGCACCATGGCCGGAAGAAGTTTGAAATTAAATGTTATAACCACCGCTGTAAAATTCCCATACGGTAATGCTTTGTGAATTACCGGCATAATGGCTGTAGGCTTATAAATGTAAAACGCGTCCATATCAAAAAGATACCTATAGCCCACGCAAGAGAGATCATCACAGCTGACGGCATTATAGAAATGTAAAAGGCGGTAAAAACTCTGTCACGATTACGCAATCCACTTCTAGCCTACTGTTGACATTCTGGTTCTTGAAGTGTTGTCCCATTTAGGGGATCTGATTGGTCCATAGGGTGCAGGCAGTGAGGCCGCGAGGGTCACAGAAGCAGACCAGAACTGTGGTGCTTGGCATTCAGTCAGCATAAAGCCACCTATTTAAAACAAAGGCCCATAATCGATATTGTGATGGTGGGAATCTAGCACTCTCTGCAGTCGACCAGAGTTTGTTTGACCGGCGTGAGACCACCATACCAGTCTGAATGCAGGCCTGAAATAAATATTTGAATATATTCTTTGACAGCACTTTAAGATTAACAGTTAATAAAAAAAAAAGTTTTAAAAGCAATGCAGCGTTTGTATCTAATTAGGAAGTTGGATTCCTACCAAATAAACAAGGACATTTTAGAGACAGTTCATATAAGCTTTGTTGAAAGCATTTTTACCTTAATATGTGTACATGGTATGGGCTAATAATTAAAACGGACGTGTATGAAATGCAGGTGAAACCGAGCCCATCAGATTGTGTCTGATCCTGATCACCCCCTTTTCAAAGGGTTTATAAAACTTGCCTCTGGAAGACTCTACAGAGCTGCTAAAATAACAGAATATACGAAAATGTATTTCATACCAAATGCAATAACTTCGGTAAATTCATAGGTTTATCACTCATTGTAAACTCATTGCTACTGTTATTTGTGTCTGTCTGTGATATTTATTCATGTATTTATTGTGATTTACTGTGTTTATGATTTTGTTATTGATTTTTGTAATTGACCTGGTAAGCCGAAGGCAAATTTCCACATCTGTGGATAATAAAGATAAGATAAAATAATTGAAATATAATCAATGAAATTATATAATGTTTTGTGTGTGTGATAGGATGGAAAAAATTTGCATTCTATCAAAGCAGAAGTCTTCAATGTTTTCAACACCCCTTGACTGTTAGAGACACAGCATATACAATTTTTTTTTGCCAAGTCTACAGTGTGTAGGGAGGATTCTGGTAAAGGTGCTTTTATTGTCGCATACATGTAGCGAAATAACCCAACCACTCAAGGGGGCAGGTAACCCAGGGACCAACTCCAGGTAGAGGCTGGTGTCACTGAGAGGAGAGAGTCAACCTAACATGTATTTTGGGTAGTGGAAACAGGATCACCTGGAGGAAACTCACGCAGACACTGGAAAAACATGCAAACTCCACACAGAAAGGCCAGCATGACTGGGGTTTGGACCCGGGACCTTCTTGCTGTGAGGCCACAGTGCTATCCACTGGGCCACTGTGGTATGGTGTTATTTTGCCTAAAAGTATGATGTAATGGTGTATCCTATGGTATACAATGCTAAGTAATTATTGACAGATTCATATAGCTAGGTTGTAGTTATGTTAATGTCTAATTAGGCTTTTTATTTTTTTGTGGGCTCAAATCATTTTGACGTCCCCTGCCAGTACCTCTGAGGATCCCCTAGGGGTCCTGGACCCCCTGTTCAAGAGCTCTGGTCAAAACTACTCATAGGGTGTTCTTGACTTCCTTTGTGTTTATTGACCATACAGTAAACGCCATAATGAAAAAGTTAGTAGATTGCAGTCATACTATCCTAATTTACTAGTCAGTTTATTTATAAAGCACATTTAAAAACCACAAATGCTGACCAAAGTGCTGTACACATCAATGCAAGTAAAAATTAATAAATAAAATAAAACACAATATAAAACAAACAAGACAGTTTTAGCATAGTGTCCCAGAACTTACTTGAATGCTAAAGAGTACAAGTGTGTCTTAAGAAGAGATTTAAATGTCTCAATGGTGGAAGATGATTTAATTGAAAAAGGAAGCTCGTTCCAGTCTCAGGGCCAGGGCCGTACCTGGATGTTGACATTCAGTTGTATGTTGTTTTGTACCATACCTGGCAGTTTATGCTTCGTTCGTAATTCAAATTAATTATATCAAACAATTATCGAACATTTGTTATATTGTTATTGAGGAAAATTATATAACGATGATTATTTTTGTCGTTTTGTTGTCCAGCTCTAGTGTAGCCTAACATGCACACGGCTAAATCACTGTAGGCTCTCATAGGAGCTTGTCTTGTCTTTTGGTACCCTCTCGTATGATTCATGTGAAATGTCGTGCTTAATACCTCACTGTCTCACCAGGGCTCATGCTGTTTGCCTTCTTTAATCAAGTGTATTTCGTGGGAACACCAAAGCAAAACGAGTTTAACCTGAGGCTGCACAAAGTTTGCACAAATCCATTATTATTGTACACAACAAGGTAGTTACATGACTTTCCCTTTCATTTTATGTCCAATAAATGAGAGATCAGTTTGACTTTGTTGATTTGGTCCTTTCTGAACAGTAACTGAACAAATAGTAAATGCAACAGTAGTATCATATATTGGGTATCGGCCTATACCGAGTACCAATCCGATTCCAGTGTTAAATTAGGTTGTGCTCCTAAATGTGACTGAGGAAGAGACTGTGAAGCATGTTTTGTATAAGGAACCATCAGGCTTGAACATTGCTTTCCTAACTCTGTAAAACATAATGTAACATGGGCTATATATATGAATTTAAGGACATATTACAATGTTGTCATTGATGTATGCACTAGTTCGAGTTGATTAGGTTGCAAAAGTAAATGACGTAGATGCATTATAGAAACCTGCTGCTGATAGTGTGGCCTGTTAGATGCTGTTGATGCTTGACAGTAGACCTACGCGTGTAAATTAATATAATTGGATTAGCCCCATAGATCGATTAGAACTGTCCAATTGTCAGTATCGGATCCATTTTCCGATCTCAGTATCGTATCGGTGCCATCCCTAGTATTTACCCCAAGCAAAGCCAGTTTTTGCCAGCTTCATTGAGTGTACATCAGCTAATTAGCTGTGTGAGTCTATTCTGGTGGGTCCCTAATCTGGACTGCACAACCTCTGCTTAATGGCTTCCACTTTACTTCCGCCAATGCTGCTGTTGGCAGTCACTTTCGATAGAAAGTGAGAATTTTTCTGTTGACACAAACTTTCACAAGAACAATATTGGTGTAATTAAAAGGTTTGAAAATAAATATTGTTATGCTTAGAACACTAGCCTATAACAAATTACAATTATTCATTGTTTTAGCAGGGCTCTAGTTTGCTACTGTAGTTTACATGTGCAGATACAGTACTGCCCTCGAAGAGACAACCAGGTCATATTTAGTTTTACACAGGTTAGTACAGTACATGTTTGTTTTGGAAATTACATCAAATACTCGCATGCAGTTAATTAGTCGGAAAATTACGGTTCACAGCTGCAGAACAATATCATGCAATGTGAGTGCTCAAAGACGCTGTGGTGGTTTTAAACTCCCGAGTGGCCAAAAGTCACTGTCAGGCTGCAGGCCTTTCTTCTGTAGCTGCATTTATTTAGAGGCAGGGTCAGTCATTCTCGAGAATGCTTGCTAACTTTGAGCTAAAATCAAAACAAACTCCCTCAGAACCCCTGCCTCACACATTGGAAACGCATTGCGAAGCCAAGCGGAAATATTGTTGTGTGCACTTTGTTTATGTTCTTATTCATGGAGCCAGGGCAGAAGTACCGCTTTTTTCTTCTTTTTTTTTCTCCAGCACACAGAGCGGTAAGATAGCGAAATACGAGGAGATATTTGGTGAATTTAACAAGTGTATTACATTGCTTACAGTTAGCTTGCGATTACCTTGCAATAGATGACTGTACCTTTCTAATGCGTTCGTCTAAGTACAACAAATGTGAACAGGCAGCTGCGGCGTGTCTGTGCCGTTGTTCCAGACATGCCATAGATGTGTAGCACCCAGGGGTCACGAGATTGCAGAGGACGTGGTTGCTAGGCGACCGGCTCGCCAGCCTTTTGTGTTCAGCATGATAAGCCAGGCTTGTCAAAGACACGCACCAGAAAATGCCACGCATTTTCCCTTTTCCTGTTACACACGCATTAGCCTAACAATCGCACACGTACTGGAAGCTGTGCTGTGAGATGCAAAGGACTATAGGTAACCACCCCTAAGTATTAAAACATCAGGCCAGTGACAGTTCATCTATACCCGGGTCAAGCCTCACCCCTGATTAAAGAATGAGTGTCTCTCACACACACACACGGTCTGGTGTATTGCTGCAGGGCTGAATGATGCAGTCAATGTGTTGCGGGTGTTGGTGCTATTTATAGTTTGTGGGCGCTGAGAGGTCCAGATCTGCCTACCAGATCTAAAGCTCCCCAGATAATTACACCCCCCTCCCTCCCTGCCCCCCGCACCCCTTTCTCTCTCCTAACATCACCTGTGAAGGCAGAGAGGCAGGAATACATGGAGGAGTGGATGAGTAAAGGTGGCAAGAGAAGGCAGGGGAGCTAAGGGTGGTTGTCAGAGTGGCAGGTGGGTGGGCGGACATACTTGTTTCATAATGCGGTTCCTGATCCAACACAGTTGGTAAAAATGAAATATTCTACTGGGCTGGGATGCAGTCCTAATGGCATCTACATCCAAAAACAGATTGAAATGTCAATAGGTTTAAGACATTTTATTCTGTTTCATGTGTTATTATTGAGCTACTGTATTTCATTTTATTTGGCTTTGAAACTGATGCAAATATTTGGCCCAAAAACCCCAAAACCCAATGCTCTGTTTTCAATAGAAGAGTTAATACATACAAGCAAAGAAAAAAGGTTTACAGAACATGGTTTAATGTTTGCTTTCTGCAATATGTGGGAGAGCTTTTTTAGTAGGACTACAGGCAAAACATTGCTATATATGTGCTACTGAACATGGAATTATTTCTTAGTACTAGCCTACTATTTGGTACTTATTTTACTAATCATAAACCTTATTGTGCATCTACTGTACATCAATCCTGTTTGAACCTTGCTGTGCCACATACACACATATCTGCTGCTGCCAAACGGTGTTAAAGGGCACGTCAGTGATTTCTAGTGAAGGAATGGAGAGCATTACGCCTACCTTACCGCTCAGACAGTCCCAGCGGGGATTTGAATCGACGACCCTGCTGTCAAATACCGGCTTCTACCTGAAGGCCCTCTGTCTCTTAAAACATGCAAGACAAGATGGCAGATTAGTGTCATCATTTTATCGCCAAAACATACTAAAGCTAGTTTCAGGTCAATACTGATTAACGTGTGTGTGTGTGTGTATACTTGTGCATATGAAAAATCTGTCCATGCATTTAACATGAGGCAGCATGAGGCATGAGGACTCAGCAGCTATGAATCTTTCATTAGAGCCAGAGAGTTTATTAGCTTGCGTGTGTGTGTGTTTTTTAAAGTGCTAGCTTAATCAGTATGGCCTATGTGTATGTTGTGGGAGGGGGAAGTGTATTCATTAACCACGCTGGCCACACTCAATTGGGAAGCGTTCGCAGTCGTTTCCTCCAACTTGGCGTAGACCTCTGGTTAATTTCGAAGCTATCGGACAGTGTTAAACCAATCACTGTTGCTACAACTGTTTTGATCGCCTCATCTAGCTCTACCACCATTTAGAAACACGCTTCAACGTCATCTCTCTAACCCACGCTGATTGGGCAGCCAGCAGGATGGCTGTGCTAATGCAAACAGGGTTTCCAGACTGTAATCTGGGCAGAGCTATGATAGGTCTTTGTACCTTGTGTTTCTATTTTTTTTATTATATATATATATATATATATATATATATTCTTCCTGGCCTTTCCCCCTGTGTGGTGCAGTGCCGGTGAAGTCATCAGCCTAATGCTACATGTCACAGGTCTGCGGTGCTGCGCTGTGGTACGAGGGATTCTGCTGTGTGCGCGTGGATGTGCTTGCCTAGGGCAGCGAGCTACCGCTGCTTGTAGCAGGATTGTTGTGTTCTGTCTGACAAGCCGAGCAAGTGCACTAATACTGAGGTGAACCCAAAAGTAGCCTGATTTGTTGGTGGCATCCGTTATTTTAATTTTTTGTTTGCCTTCTCCACAGTGTTTCTGTTGGGGGAAAAAAGTATATTCCTGTATTGTGTGAGCTATTTTGAATAAACTGAACGTTTGGCACTGAGTGTAAGTAGGCTTACTGCTTAGTTATGTTTTATCTACAGCAACTTAGGACTTTTTTGCAATGGCGTATTTGATTCAAATCGGAAAGAACTACAAGCACTAAATGCGGAAAACGTTTGGCATTTTAAGGGGCGATCTGACTTGGGTAAGCAAGGTCTCCTGGTGCTTAAATCTAAACAGCGATAATACGTAAGTATTTCAGCTCAACTTTGTGTGTGTGCGCGTGATCAAGCATTTTATCCCACTAATAATCAGAATAATAACCCAATAAGACTAAAATACCTAATGTAATTATCTAAATTAAACTGAAATCTAATTACTTACTGTTGAAATCTTCCTGAATAGTCTGTCTGTCTGAAAACTAAAGGCCCATTTATGCTTCTGAGTCAAATAGGGCTGAACGATTAATCGTTTTCAAAGCGAAATTGTTAATTGAATCTGGCCCAGTTTTGTTTTTTTTGTAGCGTCAATGGTTGTATTTGCATGCCGTCACCCTTGTTTGACGGTAATTCTAACTAATCAGCGCGGTGCTCCTACCAGTCATGCTCTGAAATTCAAGACTACTATGTCTACTGTCTCATGAGAATGCCTGCTAAATCACTAATTTCACTGTGTAACAATGAACAGGTTGTGTATTTGTTCAATCTCTACAGGTAAAACAAGAACATGTAACGCTAGAGATCTTAAACATTGGCTAAAAAAAAATCCTAATCCTAATTGCTGAAATGCCATTTAGGTGTGCTTGAGACATGTGACTGTTGTTGCATGTCCTAAAATACAATAAATCCATGCTTAAACAAATTCATCCTGTATCTTTATGCTCTCATCTTTCATTTGAATATAAAGCAGTTAATATTTTGATGCCATCTCATGTGGTAATACTCCATAACATGTTTTAAATGTGTTACATATATATTTAACCTATATCTTGACTTTAAAAAAATATCACAAATCAAATCGCAATCGCAATATCTGTCAGAAAGAAACGTGATTTGATTATTTTTCCAAAATCTTTCAGCCCTAGCGTCGAAGCTACAGTGTCAGCTACAGATAGGGTGCAACCACCGACACGTCAGGCTACGACGTAGCTATGTAGGCTGACGTACACCTCTCCATAAATGTCATTACCCATGCATTCCGCCCGTCGATTCGACGCAGCAGTCTTGTGGATGCAAGCCCATATGCCATAGTAGTGCTTTGGAATTTAGAATGTTTATAACGACGCCATTGCCTTCATGCATGCACAGACTGTCTCCCTTCCACAATCCTGGTATAATTATTAGATTAGCTGGAAAGAAGCCTTTTGTATGTCTTGCTTGACAGGGATTTTCCTGGGATTTCCGGACAGCGAAAAGCGGTCTTTTCTAAATACTATATTGTGTCGGCAGATTGTTTCCTATGATGCATGTTGGTGTAACTAAGAGATTATTCATTAATCAAATTCACTACTTCTGATGGGGCAAAGACAGGGAATCAGTGAGCACTTCTGCCATCCCTGAGTAGTGCACTGGGGATAATACGGGTCTCCGGCTAGCTGGCTATAGCCTGTCCATCATCCAGCCAGCCAGCGTCACTGCGTGCTCCGTCTCGGGGAGGTCAGCCTTGCCAGAGAGCCTGGATCCCAGCTGGGAATGGATCAGCATTCCAACCGCGGATTCCAGCCTGTCTGTCAGGCGGAACGGTGGGAACAATGCGGTAAGAATGTCTTGCCGTGGTTGTGTGACGGAGGACTGGCAGCAGATGGTTGAAATAGATATTTTCTTTTTAGACTGTATCTTCCATTAGAGAATAGGTGACATTCCCTACTCTCAAGTGACAATCGGCCATCTCTCACAATCGGGAGGGATATAGAACCATTGGGTTTCATGAGCCGTAAGCTCTGTACTACTTGCATATGTTATGTCCGTGTGAGATCTCAAGCACAGCACCAATTAAAACAGTGCATCACCACCAACTAAACTGCTTTCAGTAACATAAAATGGACTCTGTAAAGACCACACGTCAATGAGGCTCCCAGCAGAGATGACAGGTGGAAGGATTCTTCTCGTCTCGGCTCCTCCTGCCAGAGTTCCTATGGTGCTTAAGCTTGTGAGGCTGCAGCACCTGATAGGCCCTCAGAGGATCCACGGGATAAGCCAATTAAGACAGAGAAGACCAAAACAAGAGGGCTGAATGAAAGAAGGGGTCTTTGGTCCCATCGGTGCTCAGCCAAGGGGGAATAAATGTCCCCGGAAGAAGCGGGACGACGAGGTCACGAGTGCAGGCAGGGAGATGATGAGAGCAGCTGGGCTCGTTAGCTTGGCGGTTAGTTACGGGAGCAGCTGTAGTGTGTGGCATCTTAAATGCAGTGTTCCTTGTGAGCTTGTAGCTCAGGCACCCGGGGATATGAGTGTCCCAGTAGTTAGCTACTTCACGGCAGCCAGCAGTAAGATGGAGGCTGTCGAGGGGCTAGCGCTAGATCTGAGGCGCCTTGCTCATCGTCCAACTCTTCAGAGCTACGTAATAGCGAACGTTCGACAACTACAGGGGGCGAATAACCACGGAAGGTAAAAGAAAGTGTACTCCGTTACTACTGTGTTGGGTATTTCTGATGTTTCATCCGTCTCTTCATGCTGGGCAACTCGGAGCCGAGTTAATGGAATATTACGCTGCATAATTTGCTGGTGAGAAGGTTGTAATTTTCAATGCCAATTTTCTGATTAATAGTGGAAAAACATATATTAAATATCCAATGTGTTTATGAGATGAAAATATGAAACTGTTTGCAAATGGCAAAAAAGAAAGAAAGAAAGTGTTTCTTGCACGGTTGCACACCGAAAGAGCGGGCGGTAATTGTCACAGCCCATGGCTGTGATTCAGCTCGAGACAAACCCACTGGGTTTACTGGTATTTCTTGGGTTTTCACAGCCCACAGCCACCGGGGAATACTTAGCAGATTGATATGGTGATAGTGAGGAGATGGAGGTTTCACACACTACTTGTTGAACCGCAACATGAACATGCACACATAATTACTCTCTCACACACACACCCAATGTGAGTTACAGTGTGGCTTGCTTGTCCTTGGCCAGGCTAGTGAAGTGAGTCAGGGTCAAAGCTGAAGCAGAAATTGAAATGTGAAAAATGGAAGTATGAAATATGGACATTGCTATTTAGGCCATTGCTATTTAGGCCTCTCACACACACACACACGTATACAGTATACATCACCTTTCTACAGCCATTCTGCGGGGAACAGGGAAGGGCGGAGAGAGAGAGAGTGAGAGATAGATGCCCTCGTGTGTGAGGTTGTGCATAGTAACGATACTACTGAATGTTTAGGTGAAAATAATGCTCCATGGCCGATCCGTTCATTAGGGACTGCTGTAGTGAGAGTGTATTGGCAGACACTGAGCCTGTGGTGCAACGGAAAAGCAGATATTGAATGTGTGCATGTACAGAAGAAGAGGCACCAGTTCCGGGTGCCAGTGGATAAAAAAAATGCCAGTTTGACCTGCGGAAGCTGCTTTACCCATGAGGTCTAGAATATGTCTAGAATATGTTATGAGCTAGAGTCTCTTGCCATTGTTTTTGTCTTAAGCCCCAGGCGTGGAAGCTAAATACGGCAACAGAGTGTCCATATACAGTGTCCTGCTCTGAATTGTGTTTTCTGTCCAATTTGTTTCTTCTCTTAGTGTTTACATAAATCATTTTGACAGTAAGCACTCAGCTGCTCCCCTGGATAAGGAAGGAATGAGCACTTTTGACAGCCTTCACTACGTAGAAATGTTTTGTCGATTAATGCCGTGTGAATTCTTTAGGTAAATATTGTCTCTGACACCAGGGATGGTTGAGGAGTTCAGTTCCCATTAGAAAGGCCTTCACAAGGCGCAACGCCCATGTGTAATATTCAACCGTGTCCAACCTTAACACAACTTTTAAATAAGAGCTGCCGCTCTATTGACACATGCAGCAGTGATCACCAAGTAAATAACTATAATTATTTCCTCCTCTTTGAAAATCACCCAGGTCTCTCTTTTATATATTGCAAGGTGTAAACAAGTTCAGAGTGAAGAGGCACAAACTATCACCCATCAATGAAGTCACTGGGGTTGAAATAGCTCCACGATTCATTTCCACTCAGCATAGTGGCGCTCACGAGACCGGCATGGTCTCGCGTGGCTCACATCGCTCAGGACGTCAACTTGCCCTGCGTGTCGCCGTCGCCCATCCATCCCGGAGGTCACAGCTGCTCCCTGCATGGGAGACCTCCTCTGTCACTCATCGCTCTGCCTGTTTGCTGCCTCCTAGCAACAAGGCCGTCAAGCGAACAAGGGATGTGGATTATCCTTCCCCCACCGTCTGTGTTTTTTAGCAGTCGGTGCATGCTGTGACGAAAAAGAGAGGCTCTGAAACAATCTGTCTCCCCTGCACAATAATGTCTTCACATTGAGACAATATTTAACACTCATAAATGACACCTTTTTATGACATTGTGTTTTTAGTAGCTGCAGAATCATCTATTTACTTTATTTGCTCAATTGCGAGCCACCCAGAGTTATTCCCACCGATTTGTGGTTACTCTTGAGACTGTGAGGAGGGCAAAGAGTCACACACCAACCCGTACACAACCTGGAGATTCCACGCATGGTGGAAGATCCCCCGGTGATCTCATCTTTCCATCTCCTCACGGCGTCGATCGTTTCCTCTCCTGTCTCTCTTCCCATCTCTGTACATCTGCAAACACCTGCTGCCTTCCCGGCCTGCCCCCACCCCCTCTCTTCTCAGACACCTCCTGGAAGGGGCCCCCCTTTAATCCCCCGGCAAATCTCTGCCCCTTGTACCCTAGTATTGCATAGAGAAAGGGGTTGTCCTTTCTCTATGCAATACTTAACATTATCAAGTGCGTGTGTGTGTGCGTGTGTGTGTGCGTGCATTCTGCAGTGTTGCTCCATATGCTGCGCGTTGACAGGCAGACTAAGCTTGCCAGATGATGCATGCTCGGGCTAGCTGCTTCGCTATGCTAGTTGCTAGCAGTAAGCCACCAAAGGCATGAGTAGGTCTGGCCATGTACACCTACTCTCTCCCAGCCCGCCGGTGGGTGTGTTGTACCTGGTTGAAACTAGACCTCACAATCTCATGAAGTCACATGTTAGAGTTGCTGGGCAGTATTTGTTGCTGACGCGCTCCAATTGACAATTATGGCAGCCTGTTATTAAAACCTAGAAACCATATACTGGGTGTAAGCTCAGCAAACACAGCAAGCAGACAGACAATAGATTTTCCCTACCTCATTCGAAATGCTGCCATCATTTATAAATAAAGCACAGCGGAGGTTCAGGCAGGACACGAGTCACGTTGCTGAATCGTCAGCTGACAGAGCCATATGTCCAAATGTAAATAATTAAGTTAATAAATATTACTTTGGAAATTTAGTCTTGATTGAACTGCATTTCGTTTTCATTCTCCAGTCACTTCTGTTGTTTCCCTGTTTTTGACTCTCAAAAACACAAGTACTGTATATTTTGAAGCAGGTGTAATTGGAACAGAAAAGGAAATAATTGCGATAGAATGTGTTTTGAACATTAGAGATCTATATTGTCTGTAGTTTCTCAATGCCAATGCAGATCCGGTCGAGCAAGTACCTAATTAAGCACAGAAATGGAACACAAATAGGTTTAGCCTTAGTTACATAACAAACTGAAACAATAGTACAATGAATGGTCTCTAATAACTCTCTAATGCACAATTGTTCATTTCCACATAATAGACAAGACATAGCAGTGATGGGACAGTCCATGAGAAGACATTACAGGGCTGAGAGCGGTAGTATACGATGAGAAGAGTAGGGGTCCCACAGATCCTTGGGGGCAACCTTTGTGTTGAGTGGGCAGGGTTTGGACAGGCATTCATCCCAGAAAACTTGAGCGATCTGTCAGATAGGACCCGAACCAGGAGAGTGTGTGGGATCCCCAGCTCAGCGAGCGTTGAAAGAACTGGTTTACTGTGCCAAATGCAGCAGACAGGTCTAGACGGATGAGGACTGAGGAGAAGGAGGATGCTCTGGCAGCGTGAAGGGCTTCAGTCAGCATGAGAAGAGCAGTCTCAGTGGAGTGAGCAGCTTTGAAGCCAGACTAGTAGGGGTCCAAAAGATTGTGGTCTGAGCGAGCTAGAAGGAAGGTTGGTTGGTGGCTCAAGGGTTTCTGGTTTCTGACCGGAAGGAGAGGTAGGGATATGGGTCTGTAGTTTTGGAGTGCAGATTCACCAAGGGCTCGTATCTTGAGCAGTGGTCTGACTAGCCTACGAACAAACCTGAGCATAACACACCACAATAGTACCATGAATAGTCTTAGTAAATGCAAAATATTAAAAAGATATTGTTACGCAGAGCCAGGTAAATAATAAGCGGACACCTCTAGGCAACAGAGTTTAGGGTTTAAGAAACAAGTGCTCCCCTGGCTGACCACTTTCCATTTTGCTCGGACGCAATTTTTCTCAGACTGCCAGCTAGCCAAGAGATGTGAATACAAAACGCTCCTCCTTCGCCGACTTCTGCCGTGTCTAAAATAGCAGAAGTAGTTCCTGTTAGAGGTTAGGCAGCACTGTGTTGAATGCTGCTTCACCGTGATGCCCCTCTGGTGGTGAAAGCCAGGGATAGACAATAGAGACGGCGATGACAATATCTAGCACAGTCTAGTTTACAATTAGACATCACACAGATGATGGAAGTAGCTTGGTAACAAATGCATAATGGGCATTCAATGAAGACATGGCTGAAAGACATTCTGCTTTCCGCTTTGATGAACACAGTTTGCCTACACGCACCCGTCCCTACGCACCGTTTAAATGGCTCTTCACAGCTACATCATGCTTCTCCGCACAGTGCGTATGTCTCTCCACCTACTGTTAGCGTTAGCGTTAGGGCGGCGAAGGAGCGTGTTCAGAGAGCGGGCCAGCGCGGAGCTCAGCAGAGCGCTAAGCTCAGCAGAGCGCGAGTCATGTTTGCCTCCATCAGAGGCTGTTCACCACAGTGGGAAGCCTACGCGCTCCACTCAGACCCCGCCCCCCTTCCCCACCCAGACTCGGTTAAACTGCGCCCCGCGGAGGCTCCAGGAGCCCGAGGGGGTCAGGGCACATCAGAGGGCCGCTTACTGAATGGGATTCCTTCTGCTCCTAACACCCCCCCCACCTTCCCCCCACCACCACAGCCACCCTTCTGTCTTCCCAACCAGCATGCCCCTCACACCGAGGTGCAGAGGTCAGAGGCTGTGAATATCGGCTGCCACAAATGGAGCTCTGTGTTTGCGTGCTGTGCGGAGATGTATGCATTACACACACACGGGACGTGAAGTCTCTTTGGTGGCGTGGAGGTGGCAGACACAGGATAGAGTGACATAGAGTCAGGACGGGAGACAGACGAGAGGGAGAGGGGGAGAGGGAGGAGACATCCGATAGTGCGCCATATGCCGAGGACGGCCGCCCCCCTTGTAAAACGCATCGATCACGGCCGGGCCCCTTGTTGTTAAGGCAATTACAGCCCCCCCCCCCCCAATAACGCTGCACTCTTCAGCGTTATTACGTGGGACAGCTAGCTTGACGGGGTCTGCCTCATCCATCATCCTTTCACAGGCTTGCGGTAGTAGCCTTTTGAGATGTCTCCATATAGATAAGGTGGCGAGTTGGCGGCACGGTCCTCCTCGAAAAGAAGCGGTTGATTATCTTACAACGCCTCCGTTGGTATTAACGGTGTTTGTGTCTGATGTAATCCATTACATGGGGGGGGGGGACTAAATAAAAACAGTGCAAATGTCTGTAGTTTCATGAAAAGTTAAAAAAATCACATCATTTCCCTCCAGTGTTCTTCTCCCTGCTCATACACCACCATCCCCTTTGTCGTCATGGAGATTAGGGCTACTCTGACCACAGAACATTTAGCTGGCTGATCAAATGGACGGATGGGGGGGTCTTTGACCTCACTGTGACCTGCCGCTCATACGGCACACAGGAGACGTCTGCACTTCTGTAGTAATAGCCTGGTTTTAAAAATGGTGGAAGATTATCCAACAGCATGACAATGTTTTACATTCCAGGGTATTTAAATAACTTTAAGTCAGTATTATCAATAAGATGATATTTGGCTGACGGTATGGGAATTTTCTGTCCTCTCACTTTTCCAATATAGGAAAAGGGCTTCTCAGAAGTCAGAACACGCGCACAACACAATGTACTCATGTTTAGAATCAGTGCTGCCACATTTGCAGAAAGGTGCTTAGCAGACTGGGGAAAACATGAGATGAGGGGAAGGGCAGGCAAAGACGTTTGGAAGGGCTTTTCATCTCCTCCCAGTGAGACACGTGTAGGTAGAGAATGTGGCACATTGGCTGCCTTGTTCTGAAGGAGCCAGAGATGGTAACGTGTGTGTGTGTGTGTGTGTTAAGGGGTTACTGGCTGCTTTTGAGGGCCTTGATATTAAGTTTAGTTATTTAAATTACATTATTATTTAAGTTAGGCCATTTCTGTAATGATAAATGAAGTAAGTGTGAAGAAGTGATAATAAAAAAGTGGGCCCAATTGATTTTGGGGTCATGGGTTGAACGGTTTGAGAATCCATGGGGGGGGGGGATCAATACATTTCCACCACCCTCTTTTCTCTCCTCTGCTATCCTGTGAAATGTATACAAACAACAAACTATGTTGGTGTTTTATGTAGCCCTGCATGTTTTCACCACCGTGTGCAAGGGTGTAGCTTTCACTTTAACATTGAAGGGGGACACATTTAGGTTTGGGTACCGAAACCCTGTGCAAATGTGGCCTGGACTGCCCACCCCCGGTGTGTGTGTGTGTGTGTAAGATTGCATGATGTGTCAGTGTGGTCGGTGGTTTGTTGCGAAGTTGGATTTAATAGTAATAACAACAACCCATATTAAGTAATACAATCATATTTAGGAATGGATGTCTGGTGATGTGTCTGATACGGTACAGTTTGCCAGTGCTGGGATATGAAATGCCAAATATTCTATTTTTACTCAATGATATGATAAAATATTTGTATAAAAGTAGCTCCAACACTGATTAATTAATCAGTAAAATAAAAAATGCAAATAATTATGAAATTGATCAGACTTGTGTCCACTATAGAAAAGCAAGGCTTTCATTAATTGGCAATAGGGCATTGCTTAGTTTATTTGATTAATATTAAGCAAACAATTCAATCTGAATCATACACAATACATACAGTACAAAGAGAGATGCACTAACTCCAAAAAATATTGTTTTTCAGTCTGTAAAAGCCTGAATATGGCACACACTGCATGTCACACTTTTTTTGTTTCTACTCGAGCACATAATAAGGGCTGAGGTATGAAATATTAATAGGAATTAGAAACAACCCGCTTCTCTGTAGGCTACTTGTTTTAAGCATCTCTCATCTTTGTAAAAGATGAACAACAAATACATAGCCTAAATCCAATATCAAACTAACTTTTTGTGCAAGGTTCATCCTAGATTTTTAGAGGTTAACAGAGATTCCTTGTGTTTATACTTTGGTTATAGTGTCTTGTTGGCTTTTCTTTCACCTCTGTGTGCATACTGTATGACCACTGAAGTCTGACACAGTGTTCAGGCCTAGCTTTTAGTCATTAGGCAGCTCCCAGATAATGCTCAGGACCCTGTCGATAACATGGCTGCAGGTGGTGAAATGAATGGTAGCCTAATGTGTAATGGCTTTTGTCTACAAATGATGATCGAGTGTATATTTAGAAACCGGCTATTAACGTGCTGTTTGCCCTTCAACATGGGGACAGCTCATCCTCTTGCATGTGCAGTGGCTGGTAGCTGTTGGTGTGATAAGGTGCACTGCAGCCTCAGGGGCTTACCATGCGGGCTTAAAATATCCCACAATTCCTTGTGTTTTCCCTCTCTGCCTGAGGAGCTGGTGAGGGCCTCGCAACACGTCGTCTGGAATGATACAACTAGGGTTTCATTCCTCACAACTAAATAATAGCCTATTTATTAAACCGTGTGTTCTATTGCCAGCTGGTACACTGTTGACATGCTTCACTGTTCTGTAATGGCTGCATCAAATACAGAAAGCCGCCTCTAAAGCAACACAGACAACGAGAATGTAATACTTTTGGTGCAACAACAACACTAGAATACTAGATACAATACAATAATAATGACATAAATCAGTTGCTACTAAATAATTGTGTTGAATACAGTTTCATTAAATGATTTGTAAACAATGCGACATCGCCATAGCAACTGCCATTCCGCTGGACTTCTATGCCGTGCCGTCCAGAAAGTGTTTGCCACCTGCCCCATGTGAACGCAGCAATCGTCCTTGCTAGCGCTGCTTGGCCTTCATAAATGCATGAAGTACATTGTAAAAACGTGAAGTATTGACTCATCGGTCACTGTCACCGCTTCTAGACCTCCCACTTATCTGCAATACGCGTGCCCCTGCTTGTTCCCTTGGCAGCGACACAACACAACATTGTCTTATTTTGCTGTCCTGTACGGTTTCCCAAAACAAGCTGTAATATGATCTCTGAGGTGGTGCATGGCGAAAAAATGTAGACCGATGAGCATGCCCAAATTATTACTATCGATCTTGCCTACTCAGCTATTAACTGGATTTGCTTCTCGTTATTTTATTGATAGTTTTGAACAAGGGGAGATGGGAGATGCACTGACCGAAAAGGTGAAGGCCAACCGTGTACGTCCTTAAAAAAATGAGCTCAGGTTTGTGAGCGCAAGGAGAGGATAGGAGAGGAGAGAGGATGGGAGTTTGAGGGATTATGGGAGCGAGACAATCAGACACACCATTGGTAGTCCCGAGTGCTAATAATTGATTGATCGCACACATAAGACAAACACACACAAACTCCATATGTGGACACAGACCTCTGTAATGGACTCAGTCTAATCTCTCCCACACACGCAAGCTTGACATTGGGCCTTGCAAAATTGTGTGTGAAGGGCATTTGGCCATACGGACTGAGGATAGCCAAAAAGGGAAATGGCTGGCCTCACCACATTAACGGTATAAGGTCTACTGTAGTAAACCTTTACAGTAAAACTGTTGCTTATTAATATTTTCTTTTGTTGTTTGTTTATTTATTAACAAACAACAAGCAGTTGCTGACCATGAGACCAAGTCTGAAATTTGCTTTGAGTCAATAGAAAGATCCAGGACCAAAGGAGATGTTTTAGATTTTCATAAACTCCTCTGAATTGCTAGAAAACGTTTATACGGAGATAGGAGATATTCACACATACCAGCGTCCTAGAAATCAGTATCTATATAGTGGGTGTGCCCCTGCACACACGCGCGCACCTGTACATCCATCACTTAGACTGTCAGTGGGATAAGTAATGAAATAATTTGTCTACTGTATTACTGTACCCCCACACACACACACACACACTCTCGTGTGCTGACAGCAGACGATGAATTACTTTACAAACTGACAGTGAAGCAGCATCCTGCCCCCTCATTTCCTTGCATGATGGCCAGAGGAAAGAATAATAACAGAGTGCACGTACACAAACGCACGTGCACGCGCACTTGACGCGCACCACCGTGTCATATCCCGAGAGTCGCCACAGTCACTACACCCCTGAGCAAGAGTTGCTGCGCTCGTTTAGTCATTTCATCACCATAATGCTTCTTTATTAATTCATAGTACCTCTTTTGTTTCTCTAGCATCTAGATGAGAGGGGAGGTGGCGCGTGTGTGTGTGTGTGTGTGTGTGTGTGTGCGCGCAGGGGGCAGAAAACTGATTAGTGTTGTTAGCAACAGCTTGTTACAGAAAGCTGTGGACCATTTTAAACTTGTGAACAAGTTTTAATCAGAATGTTACCAGTACTGGAAGCATCCGGTAATTAAAGAGAAAATGATACTGATAAATTATGCAATGTATTTTCTTCTCTCAAATATCATAGATACAAGGTTATTGCATGTTCAATAGGCAACAGCCTATTAGCTGCAAGCAGGTCTGTGTTTCTCTGAAAGGGTTGCTCACATGTAGGCTGGAGGTGTAACAGAATGCCAGGATTACCAGGTCAGGGTAAATTAAATCCCTGAGGCGTATTGGTCTGTTGATGGAACAGGTGTTTTCTCAGCTCCGTGTGTGCTTCTGTTTTAGAATGCCCATGATTGACAGCCTGCTAATGAAGTCATTTGTACATACAGCATGTGGGTGTACCTATTAAGCATCTGAAGGGTGAGAATCAAGAAGACGGTTGTCTTGCAAGCGGACTAGTGTTGGATTTTGAAGCAGGACGATGGCAAGGCCGTGCCTGCACTAAGGCAATATAGACTTAAAAGTAAAGTATTTCACAATGTGAATAGAAATACTTTTTTTTTTAAACATAAATTACAAGATGACAATGGTATGGTTAAGTGAGACCATAGTGAGCAATATTTGTGAGCTTTTGGAGGTCTACCGTGTTTTTTATATTGCCAAACATCAACAACCATAGCCTATACCGGTATACTGGACCATGCCAGCACAGCCTTACGCCACACCACACATTGTGTTTGGTCTGATGTACATTTTCAAGTTGAATCACTCACATCCAATGAGTACAATTAGCACCCAAGTGTTACAAGGAGCAGATGGGGGTTAGGCGTCTTGTTGAAGAATGCTACAGTAGGCCAACTTGAAGCCAGAGACCACTAGACTATCCTAACCAAAGCAACAGTGTGGCTCTGAGTAAATCTTACAACAGTGGAGTTCTGTGGTTCTAAGACACGTGCTACCTCTGCTGTGGGCTAGATTGGAAATGTGGGTTAGTAGGAGAGAGTGTAGTTTGCTCTTCTATGCATAGGATATTTTGAAGAATATGAAATTATGCCAACCTGATGCTTTGGAACGAGACTAGAGATGATTTGATACAGCCTCCTAGCCAAAGATTATTAGGAAATGGGGTGGGACTATATTATGACTGCATAGAATATGGAGCAGATGGGTTTAGATTAGGGTGGTCAACTCATACCATGAAGCTCCTGGGTTCGATCCGCAAACCTCTGCTTCTCCTGTTGTGCAGTATCATAATAAGCAAGATGACTAATCAAACCTATTTGCCACTGTGCTCAATGAAAGTTATTGTGAGTGTTTGTGTCTGCTAAATTATGTAGGCTACATCTAAGTCAGCACAATTTCTCTACAAAGAATACCTTTTGATTGTAGTTTAGCTACAAAAAAAAAAGAATATATGTGTGCATACTTCTAGGCACAACTGTGCATCTGTGCCCAATTTTAGTTGGTTGTGCACTTTAATTGCATTCAATATGCTATAAATGGAAAGCCAGTGAAGTCAAAGCAGTTTGAAAATGAAAATGGTACTACAAAGTATTTTAGACGTTTTAACGTGATGTGTTTTAAGTGGTCAAAATGTCTGTGTACATGCTTATGAAGAAACACTGAAGACATCCATTGTGTGCATGTAACCATGTCCGCTGTGCCATGTACAATACATAATTTCAGGCTGAACGAAAAGGTCAGCACTTTCATCCTACTGAGAGTACTTGTTGTCTAGCTTCCATAGATGGCTGCTTACACCATGTCAGGGGTCTCAAACAACAGCCCAAGGGCCAGCAATTTAATACGCACCCCATGCGCGCACAGGTGTATGCACACGCACGCACACACACACACACACACACAAAGCTTCATAAAATGACAGAACAGTGCTTTCAAAATGGCCTTATTTATTAGGTTCATAATTATATTTTGTAGTCAGTTTAATAAGGCAATACAGATTTCCAACATGATGATGTATGTGGATTATTTTAAACTATCCACACTTTGTTAATAAACTACATAGGCCTACAGTATATTTTATGGTAAACTCCTAAAGATAGAAGTTTAGGCTGGAACTGTCTCTGTGTAGGGAGGGAACGATATACGATATTATCCTTTATCGTGATAAAAATACTGATCATAATCATATCATGGTGAATGTCCTTTTATCGGGATAAGTATGAATATTAAGTGACTTCAAAAAAGCTTCCTGGCTCACTTGTACAGCCCAACTGTATTGCTTTACTAATTTATTTATTATCTTTCCAGTCAATCACCACCATGGCTGAAGGCTCGGCTTGCCCATTTTGTGCCCCACATAAAAAAGATAAATCGGATTTGTTGAATTACAAAAATAATCGCACAAAAGATACATGTGTCATGATCATGGTCAATGGATGCAATAAAAATGTTTCCTTCTCCACAAAATGTAAGAACAAGTGCTTCTAGTATGTTTTAGTGCCATTTTAAGAGTTTAATCACAATGTAATAAATAGTCGCAATACTATCGTCTATCACAATTATTTTGGCCAGGATAATCGTGACATTAATTTTTTATATCATCCCATGCCTACCTCTGTGCATTAATGTTATCCAGCACCTGGTTTTCATTGGACTCTGGCTTCTACTGTACACAGGGTGCTACTCTGCATAGTGTAGTGCATAGCATTGATATAATGGATGTGGTAGCCTCAGGTGCTTACTTATGCAGAGTATGCATACGTGTGCATACTAACGGAATCCAGTTATTACAAATTCCAGTGACTGTATAAAGGTTTATCCATTAACAAGTTGAATAAAATCAAATCTGTTTTTATTTTATTAGTGTCTCTTTCTGTCTCTTTCATTGTATGAATGCATCTAAGAGATGCAGCCAAACCACACACCGTTGTCTCCACAGCAACAGACTAGCCTCTCTTTCCGAAAGGAAGCATTGAATTGGAGGCGGAACGATGGTTTAATGGACATGGTCTTTACAGCACATTGCCGGGCTCTGGCTATTGATTGCCAGGGTCAAGGGCTATATTTCCTCTGGAGCGGAGAGCAAGGCAAATGTGTTGTTGTATTAGTAAACTCTGAACGGATATGAAATATATTGACTGGAACAATTGTTCTCTGCTTTTGGTTGACAAGCAGTTGTCGGCCTAGTTGCACGTATATTGTACATGCTGACTACTGCCACATATTTTGGCTTGAGGCTTTCTGAGATGGAGTTGGATCAATTAAAGTCTCAATTAAGATCTCTGAATGTTTAAATTAGACTGAAGTGTTCCACCAGTGCAAAATGCACATGAACAGCTAATATTACGGTATTTAACAAATAGTTTGGGATAGCAGCAAAACTCCCGGTTTCAAATGGGGTCCTAAGCCCCCAAAGCAGTATGGTAGATGTTTTCCATCCGGCATACTGTCGTATAAGTAGCTACCACGGCATTTATGTAAGTTAGATTATCACAAGATGGCAAATTAATGGACCAGCCCTAACGGAATGGAATTCTGCCAGGTCATAGATGAGCCGAGTTAACCCCAGACAGATCTCAGAGTCTAGGCCTAAGTGGAATTGTTTCTTTCCATTTCTGTCTAGCTAGGATGCCAGTGAATCATAAATATAATTGAAATCAAATAAAATGGATTGCCAGGCAGTGGAAGATTGTATTTCAATATTTCCAGACAGGAGGGTTTGACCATTCTAAAGCCCCCAACATCTTAAGAACAGTTAGATGTAGTGCAGTAGCACTCTGCACAGCACAACGTTGGTTGGCCCACTTTCACCAGTCTAGACAGCAGGCTAGTAGGCCCAGGTATTAAATTGGAATTTTGCCTAGCTACATTACAATTGATTACCTGCAAAACTGGCTGGTTGAGTAGTTTTTTTTTTTTGTTACCCGTGTGCGCGTACGTTGTTTAAATAATATCTAGTTTTCACCTTCACGTCACTAGCAGAGATGCAGAGTTTGTCTCGATTGTAAAGCAGAGCTGGGATGGGAGAAGCCAGTCAAACTGGGTCATTTGGAACACCAGCACACCAACCAATTATGGCCAATTAGCCCCAGTCTCTGTGGTCTTTGCTCTCTGTTTAACTGGCCTGTTCTGCTCCATTTGACGAGCACGCACTCTGACAGATGATGTACCATTTCTCTCTCTCACACACACACACACACACACACTGTCTTTGCCCCTTTCTCTCTGTAGCCAATGGTTCATAATTTCTCTTATCCTTGACCAGCTCCTGAGGCTTAAACAAATATAGATGTTCCACATTGGCAGAATATTGTGAAGTCTCTCAGACCCCGGAAGCTCCAGATAAAAGGTTTGTTTGGCCGGTTCTGTGTCTTCGTCTTGTGGGAATAATTTCATCACGTGGTGTTGACATGGACAGATCTCCCAGTCGCTGAACCGCAGGGTCATTGACAAGCCCGTAAGTAAGCGCTTCTTTATCTGAGGAAATAAGGTGTTCATTACTTATTTTAAATATGGAAGCGTTTGTATGCAGTGCCATATGTAAGGATTCAGTCCTTAACTGGAAACCAGCATTACAAAAATCTGGTATGAAACTGAGAGAGCATGACAACACCGGGGTTCGAACCCACAACCTTCTGGCTGGAAGCCGAACACCCAGACCACCTGTGTGTGCCTTAGGGCTGGACCAAATACCATTTTACAGGCTTTGAATTCTAAATTTAATTAATTAAAAAAAAAATGTTAGGAAAATTTCTCTACATTGTTGGAATGTCCTTCGGTAGCCGTGTGCAGCCAACAGTTCATAGACATCTTTAGTCAACTTTCACTTCACTTCACTGAATTGCCCAGTCCAACTCTCAGTAGATAAGATTGATTATGCCGTCGACAACCCAGAACAATCTGCACTTCCTCAATTGATCACGTTGTGGTTTGGCCATTTAATAAAAGGTAAATAAAAAGTAGCGACTGTTACGCAATTACGAAGTGACAATTTAATCCAATCAGTAGTCTGCATTGTTGTCACGTCACATGTTGGTATCGCCTCAGCTCGCGTGGAACCTCGACAAAGCAGGTACCATAAACAGTACCTGGTACTAGAAATAGTACCAGGTACTATCCCAACTTTTGCTCAATGGAAAAGCAAAAAAGGGGAGTTGCGTTGAGCTGGTACCACGCAGTGGAAAAGCTCCCAAAGCGAGTTGAGTTGAGCTGGTACCAGCAGTGGAAAAGCGCCAATACAGACCAAGCCAGTTGAACCCGAATTCAGATTAGTGCAGCAAATTTAACTAATTTTTTCCTCTTTTTTCCTGAGAAACAATTAGTCACAGGGTAAATGTGCATACATGAGAATATTCAAATCCCAACATTGACAACCAAATACCTACCCATCAAACAAATCCCCAAGTATTCTGGTCGAGCCCTAGTATACACTAGATTACTTTTAGCAAAGGAAACAAACTCATGCATTTTCATGCCTCCCTGCTGGCTGAATCATGTTTTACCAACTTGCAGGCTTTGATCAAAATCAAAGGCTGAATGCATAGTCATGACACGAGTGTCTGAGGAAAAGCATAGTGTTTGTTTTTAAAAGGCAAACGTGTGCAGAAGACGAGAGACTCCCTCCCCTTCAAAGGCCACATGGCCTAGAACGGCAATTAATGTTGTCGCTCTCAACGTGGTGGCTTTGACCCAGACGCTGTCGCACAGCATGTGCTAACTGACTCTACACTAGAAAGGTGGAGTTTTACCAGATGAACGCCTACAGCCCTTTTTCTTTCCTTTTCTTCTTGACTGCAGGCAGAATCGAATGAACCACACGTTTTTTTTTTTTTTTTTTGTGCAGCTTTCATTATGCTATCGACATTGGTAGGCTAAGAGACTGGACTAAATACTGTATCGTTGTATCGCATTTTTGTTATCAAAATATTGATGGCTTGAATGTCTTTTTTTTAATTTTTTTTTATTGGTCGTAAAGACTTTCGATTTTATTTTGAATATTGCCCAGCTTGGTCCCTTATTGTGAGGTTAGTGAAAGATGTGGAGGCGTCATTAACTTTATTGATTTAAGTGCTTTTTTAATGGTCTCCCTGAAAGTGCAGCTGCTTTGATGGGAAAATAAAAATCTATTCCTTTACATTAGAGAATGTCAACAGCTACCTAGCTGTTTAAGGTTTGAAGTATACATTGTGAATGAAAATTTTGTTAATTAAAAATTATCAATCATATTGAGCAAATTATACTGCTCCTGCAGATATATCAACTATAATAATTCTGAAGTAATAAACGCTTTCGATTCAGGATTGGCATAGCCTGCTCTTATGACCGTTTCTATGAAGACCTCTCACACTGTTTTACCACATCCTTTTTTTCCAGCATCTGCGAGTCACACAGATAGAATGAAATTACCTCTTGTTCTCTAATGATGGTGAACATAAGCCCTCACTTATGTTTTGTCAGAGGTGTGCTACAGTATATCTCTCTCTCTCTCCCTCCCCCTCTCTCCCACCCGTATGAGACGGCAGTAAATTGGTGTGACCTTTAGTTTAGGTCTTTAGTTCTCAACAGAGTTATATTGATATGTTCTCTCCTCTTGAGCCAAACAAATATCCAGTTTACATTGTTCAAATGCATTATAGGATCAATCCAAAATAGCCAATTATAATCATGTAAATGGTGCAACTATATTCTATAGCAGGGGTTCCCAAACTTTTTTGTGGCAAGACCCAGCTAGAAAGGACTAATCTATTCAGAGAGCCACCAAACACCAAGAAACCGGTAATGTAATTTTCAAAAACCTATCCATTTTAGCTGATGCTATAGTGTGTGTGCGCCAGATATGCTTGAGCAGAGCGCTCCAGATTCTATGGTGTGCACGCGGCTAAATAGGATGTCATCCAATCAGGAACAAGTATGCTATTTTGTCGCAACCAACTCATTCACGACCAATGAGTGGAATAACATAGTAAAGCGCGGAAGCCTTTCATTGATATTCTTCATTCATTCAATGTCCGCTTGCAATTTTCGCGACCCACTCACTCCCACTCAGTGACCCACCTGTGGGTCCCGAGCCACAGTTTGAACACCGCTGTTCTATAGTAACCCTCTAGCTGGCATTATTTCCTGGATTAGAGCTGTGTTGTCGTAGCTTGGTAAAACCATCATGATTTTGCAGGCTTCGCAGACCACGCTGGGATTTCTACAAACCGTCCTATTCGGTTGTCAGACGATATCAGAACCACTGGCCAATCAGTGTCCAGGTGGGTTGCTCAGTTGGAACTGACAGCAATTAAGCGCCTGTGTGTGTTCTATTATGTTCTTGTTCTGGTTTAATATGATTCGACCGTCTGCAGGCACTGAAGTTATTCGAAGGCTGTTCAGCCGCCTACAAATGATCGGAGTGGCGCTGATTGGCACTCCGATCTGCTCCACTACGCCGAATCACACTGGGCTTACCAGATCAACACTGCAGTGCTGGCTAATGTAATATAGCTCAGCGCGTCATTGTAGTTGTGTGCGAGAGCTCCCTTTCATCCCGGCTTTATTAGGCTTGTAGCTGCACCACCACCATCATTGGAGTCAATGGGCCTTGAGGAAGTGAGTTGTCACAAAATGACCTCCTGGGCCAACTACTAAACCCTGTTGCCAATACATCTTTAATGCTCAGTGAGTGGTCAGCTTCCTCCAACCCGCTAAATCCGTTGTGCTCTTGCAGTGTGTAATCTCCAGATCAAAGGTGTGTGTGTGTGTGTGCACGTGTCTGTGTGTGTGTGTGTGTGTGTGTATGTGCGCGTGTGTGCACGTGCACCTCTCAGTTTATTGAGACTCTAGGGCCTCTACCGCCCCCGTGGCTGTAAAACAAGATGGTGATTGGAAAGGGCCACAAAATGACGAGCGTTTCGCACAGAGCACAGTGTGTTGAGCGTGTTTTGATTCGCTAGCTGTGGCCTGGTGTCCTTGCTGCTGCAGTTACTGGTGTCACATCCGTCATAAACGAGCGGGTTGTGTAATGTGACCCTGGGTGTCTGAAGAACCTCCCCCATAGGGGCTTCACATGTGTCAGAGAGAGTTGTCACACGAAGGGCCCCCGACACTGGGAGGGGTGTCGGGTCACACTGGGTGGTGTGTGTGATTCATCTGAAGTTCAGCACCCACCCATTGATATGTTTTTGATCTTTGCACATCCAAAAGCATGCATGCCTTTGAAGAGAACATGGAGGAAGGGGGGGGGAGGAAGGGAGAGAAGGGGGGGGGGGGGAGAAAGAGGGGGGGTGGGGTGGATTAGGTTAAACAAAATATCAAAGAGCGCTCAGACAATGGTGGCATTTTGAAAATAGAATGTAACGGTAAATGGATCGATGTATGTTCTTTGAGTAATAATTGTTGATTGTTGATTGTATTCCGTCTGTGTGTGTGTGGCTGGCTGTCTGTCTGTCTCCCTCCTATATAACAAAAGCTGTGTACAGGGCAGACACATCTATATTGCATAGTCGTGGTAGAAATGGCCTTTCACTAAAATGTTGGTCTACACACTGAGGTTTATGATGGTGTCACCTATTCACTTCTCCCCATTCAGGGCCTTTTCATCTTTCAGCTTCATAATGTCGCACCACTATTATTTGCCTGCTGGTTTCCATGACAACAGTGGCTCCCCCTTCTTCCCTCCCGCCCCATCCCCCCCCCACCCCCCCGCCTCACTGCAGGCTGGAGTGGGTGGAGATTATCGAGCCGCGCACGCGCGAGCGCATGTACGCCAACCTGCAGACAGGCGAGTGCGTGTGGGACGCGCCGGCGGGCGTACGCATCAAGCGCACGGGCGACAACCAGTGGTGGGAGCTGTTCGACCCCAACACGTCGCGCTTCTACTACTATAACGCCTCCACGCAGCGGACGGTGTGGCACCGGCCGCAGGCCTGCGACATCATCCCGCTGGCCAAGCTGCAGACGCTCAAGCAGCACACGGACGCCACCGGCCCCCGACCCGGAGTGGGGGGGAGAGCGTCGGCGGACAACAGCCCCGGGCGGAACAGCGCGGTCAGCCGGGAGGGCAGCACCTCCTCCTCCCTGGACCAGGAGCTGACGGACAAGCAGGGCAACCGGGAGGACCCGGAGAAGTAAGTCTGTCCCCCCCCCCACTTCCTTCTCCGGCCGGACACATGGTGCATACATAATTCATTATATCACAGACCCAGTACACGCTCATGCATTATTAATTGGCATAGATTAGCCCTGTGCTGTAGCTTTAGCTAGCTTACCATGATTTTGTATTGGTATTTCCTGTCAAACATGCGGGTGGTAGACTGTCCTGGCCTGACCTAGCGCGAACTGGTCAGTTTAGCATTTGAAAGTACGGTAATGACGTATAACACAATAAAATAATGTTATGTTATAGTCTAATCAATGTAACCTTTTCATTTTCAAAACGCGGTAGCCTGGCCTTTACTGTATTACAGTATTTATTTTTAAACAAATAACAAACAAAGGTCATTGTATGTAAAGCAAATGTTGTGTACAAAATCTTACAGCCGCTTTTGTGGCACAGATTGACTGTTATGAACCACTCCAGAATTATTTTGTTCAGCCCAACCGTTAAGGGAAATGACAGCATTTATGTTTGCGACAGCTTTCTGTGGCAAAAAAAAGCTATAATGTTCTCACGATGCAATGAAACGCAGCCAAACACACTGCGGAAATGCATTAGCCTACTGTACACTACGCTATATTCCCATATTTGCTGCCTCTTACGGGTTTTGCTGTGCTTGCTCTCTCTCCCTCTCTCTTCCTCTCTCGCTCTCTATCTCCCTCTCTCTCTCCCTCTCTCTTCCTCTCTCGCTCTCTATCTCCCTCTCTCTCTCCCTCTCTCCCTTCCTCTCTCTCTCTCTCCCTGTCTCTCTTCCTCTCTCCCGCTCTCTCTCTCTCTCTCTCTCTCTCTCTCTCTCTCTCTCTCTCTCTCTCTACACATCTTGTCTTCTTCCTCCATCGTGTGCATGTGTCGCTATTGATTTGGTGTCCTCCCTCTCCTACCTCTGTCACCTTCAGAACTCCTCTCCTCCCTTTTTGCGCTCAAGTCGTTTCCCGCTCCGCTGCTCCCAGTCTGTCTCCGGGCCGTTACGTACTGTATGCTATAATCTGCTGCAGTCTGCTGTGATTGGTGGGTGCAACCAGTCAGGGTCATACTGTCCTGTTAAATGCCTTACCTTCTACGACAGGAACACACACACACACATGCGCTATCGTCTTTATTCACTAGCCCCCGAGGAGTACCAAACTATTGTATTTACTTGTGATTTATGAATCATTGCTGTTTGTTTCACAGCGGCTAGTACGTGGTGCTGAAACTACCTTAATGCTTCATTCCCTGCGCCCTTGGGGAACATAAATTCAGAGTTTGTGTTTCTCTAGTTAAGACTGCGGTTGGTTATTGGTTGAATGACAGAACTGGTGAGCAAAGTGGTTCCCAGCCCTTTCAGGCCCCTCGGCTCCCGACCCCCACTATCCCTGGAGATGGTTGAAGCATGCAAACACACCAATAGGCCTATGGAAACTAGACTGGTTCAACCAGGCCATATTCAGTTTGTGAATATGATTTGGTCACGCTCCGTTGGGAAGTGTTCACAGTCGTTTCTTCCTACTTTGTGTAGACCTCTGGTTAATTTTGAAACTATTGGACAGCGCTTAAAACAATCAACATGGCTACAATTGTTTTGATCGCCTTATCTAGCTCGACCACCATTTCCAAACACGCTCAACATCATCTCAATAACCCACGCTGGTTTGACTGCCAGCAGGGTGGCTGTGCGAACACTAATGTGAACAAGGTTTCCAGACTATAATCTCAGTGAAAATATATTTAGCTGAGCGCAATAGCTGGGCGGAGCCAGGCTACATAGAATCATGAGTATACCGACAACAAAAAAGTGCACAGCCATAACATGGTTTTATAGTTAATTCATATCTAGGCACAATACATCCATAAGTAAGTAATCTCCATGTAAAATTTGTAGTAACTATGGTTAAAATATGCTATTTCTAATCTTTTTTTTAATTTGTTTAAAATGTTTATTTAGATTTATCAGATTTTATATTAGACCCCCTCAGGGTCTCGCAACTCTCTGGGGGGTTCCAACCCCCTCTTTGGGAACCATTGATGTTGTGTAAAGCTAGCTAGGCCATGACCATTTCTTTTTTATTTAATTTCCAGTATGTATTTTTCTGTATATTTCTGCAGTGCCTCAAAAACTATCAGACCAACTAATTCAAAACAGAGTTTGGCGGATTATACGATATCATCACTGTCAAAAAGGGCGGAGGAGAAACTGATTCTGGCAATGACGGGGCAAGATTTCATTTCATTTTAGCTACAAACCTTCATAAAGTAAACTAGTCATAATCACAGATTATAGCCTCCGACTGTTGACGTTCACAATGAAGTAATGCAGAAGTGTTTTTGGAACCACAAAAAGCACTTGAGATAAGTGCTCCAGAAACACTAGAGGTTGTGGGCACTGCCTGCTCTAAAAACGCATTGGTGCGCACAGGAACACTAAAGCACTTGAACGTTCTTTCATTATTCCTCGCTAACATGTTTATTGACAGTATAGGCAGGTCAAAGCATTGCCTGTTTTATAGACCTGCCCCCCTTTTATGTACCTGTGTGGTGCATTCTGGGAGGCGGTGTTTCTCCGGGCAGTTGAGGCTAGAGCAACAGGCAGTTAGTCACGCTGGCCCAGGCAGCAGCTCACTACAGGAATGGAAGCCATTGACCTCTAGATGGCTGTATGGGTTTCATAGACCAAGAACCCACATTAAAGAGTGAAGGGGGAATAGAGGAGCAGTGTGTCCTTGAGAGAGAGAGAGAGAGAGAGAGAGAGAGAGAGAGAGAGAGAGAGAGAGAGAGAGAGAGAGAGAGGAAAGGAGCTGGCAAGATGTGGCGGTCAGCATTTCTGAACATGCATGGTTAAATATTTGCACATTCACCGATTTACAGTACATCATTTAGCAGATGCTTTAATCCAAGGCAATTTACAGTGAGTACAATTATACATACAAGGCTGTACAAACAACATTTTAGTTTTTAATGAGAAGACAGTCTAACATAAAGATATGTATATCTTCGGCCATGTTTAAAAAAAAAAGTTCTGCAATGGTTCGAATTACGCTGAGGCAGGGATGGCCCGGCCCCCTTTAATTCTGGCTCTAGTTCAATCTGAAATCACAGATTGGCGGGGCCATTCATTTATTTCAATTCGTGGTCACGTTGTGTCTATGAAATGTCAAGAGCACAGTGTGGCAGAGCCCTGCATACGGTACTGTAGGTATGATTGTGTAGACCGCACCTGCAATATAGTATTTAGCCCAACACCACTCACACACAGCAGCGCTATTTTAAGCCTACGCGACCGACCCATAAACATGAGAAACGCCACCTGTTTGGCTCAACTGTTAGTCTTGTAGCCGGGCGTGGCTTGGCTTCTAGCCTGTCTCCGCCCGACTCTTGCTCTCAACTCAATTTCTTTTCTCTGAGATTATAGTCTGGAAACCTGTTTGCATTAGCTTTTTCACAGCCACCCCCACTGGCTGTCCAATCAGGGTGGGTTAGTGAGGTTGTGAGGTGAGGTAGTGAGTTGGAGTCAGGCATGTTTCGATATGGTGGTAGAGCTAGATGAGGCGATCAAAACAGTTGTAGCAACGCTGTGTTAGCATCCTTTAGGTTATAACTCGTCTCAGAGAATTGTCCTGTTGCCTTGCCTTCCATGTTCATTGTTGCGCTCCTTGGCATACAGCGACGCAGTTTTTGTGCAAAGAAGACGATTTTATATTGTCTAGGAAGGGAGCGTAAAGATTATTTTACGTGTTGAAATCTGTGGTAAGCAAACCGCATTAATTAGTGGGGCAAAATTAAGTGCCTGACTCCGGGAAGAGAAGCCTCAGACCCCCCGCTTAATGTGCCCCCCCCCTTCAGATTGTATAATCTGAAGGAGGACTTCTCAAGAGATCAGCAGCTAGACTGATACTCTAATATCACTTTCATTTGATTACAGGCGCCAGTTCAGATGTTTAAAGTAGACATCTGTGTGTGATTAAATACTTTGTAGGACTACTACAGGAGACAACGCTGCCTGCTACTGCAGGCAGCGAGTGATGGCGTCGACTATTAGATCACGTAGGGATGCGTTTGCCATGTCTGCTGTTAACGTACAAAACCTTTCACAACCAAGACTGGAAGAAACATTGTAAGGAGCTTGAACCTCACCAACCCAATATACAAATTCAGCAGCAGGTAAGTTAAAAAGGACGAGCTTACACATGGAGCTGGAAAGTGCCACTGTTATCATTACCATTTCTTTTAATCCTTGGCCTTATGGAGAACTGCCCTGGTGGTGTTCCCATGTCTGCTGAGAATATGTGCATGTGTTTGTGTACATCGTGTGTCTGTGTGTGTGTGTGTCATCTGACCCTACCAGCTGGTAGAGATGAAAAACACAGACACACAACGCAGGCCGGCCCAGATGGATCTGTTGTGATGGCGGTTCTGCACAGAGCGGCTTTCTATCTGACCCCAGTCTGCCCCTCCCCTCTCCCCACCCCCCATTCCTCAGTTGCTGCCCTGGCACACTCATAGGCATGTATGCAAAACAGACATATTTCGGTGATGTCACCAGCTGGTTTTGGAAGAGTTTGGCTTGAGCGCTGCTGCCTATGATTCCGTTTTCCCAGTGTCAGCATCGATGCCTGTGACCTGCGTTTGTATGCGTGTGTGAGAGAGAGAGAGAGAGAGAGAGAGAGAGAGAGAGAGAGAGATAACCTGCCTGTTCAAAGTAAGCAGATGAAGGGGGATCGATTTAGTAAGTTTAGCGTAGAAGGAGAGAGAAAGCGGTGCTTGGAGGGAGATGAACGGAGACCGATAGGCGAGGCAGAGTGTGTAAATTGATTTGAAGGTCGAACGTCCGTGAATTATTCATGTCCTTCACTTTGTAGTGGGAAGACTACAGAAAGAAACAGGTGAACAAACAGAGAGAGAGAGAGAGAGAGAGCGCACAGTAAGATAAACGAGGGGGGGTAGTGTCCTGACTTGACACTGAGAAGGGAGAGAAAAGGACTTTGCGGTCTATATCAGCCTTAACAAGTACAACCTCCCGCATACGCACACTTCCGCTCGCACACAATCGCATGTGTGCACGCGCAATTGCACACACTCGCTTATTTCCATACACAAGTAAATGTATACACGTGCACACACAGGCACGCACAAATCTCTTTCCCACCATTAAATACGGCCCTTGGCAGCGAGCAAGTGGAGCGGTTTTGAAGCCACGCACAGCTCCACAATGATGGAAATCGATTTCACACCTTTATTTAGAGCTCGCTCTCTCTCTCTCTCTTTCTCTCTCTGTGTTCCTCTGTCATCCGCTCCCTCTTTTGTGTCTTTTATTTTTTCCCTTGTGTCTCACAATGTGCCACTTTTGGACAAAGAGGCTCATTCTGAGAGGAGAAGTTGTCGGAAAAGATTATGCATGAGGCCGGAGCTGAACTGCGAGGAATGATGTGTTTTGTTGCTTGAGGCTAATACCATACACCATATATACGCACGCACACACACACACTACGGCAGTGGTTCTCAATCTGCATGTCGGGTTTTGTCCAGGCGAGATAGTTTCCTGAGACGTTAATGTTTTTAATTAGTGTTTCAAATCTTATTTATTTATTTCTATCTTGTTTGATTATCTTGAATAAAATAGGCATACATTTTCAATGCTCTTTCCGTGTTACTGTATGTTTTTATGATGTTATATTCTGGTCGTTAAACGTTGTACCTCATAGTTGTTCAGAGTCGCTGAGAGTCGTATCTCTGATTTAACTCTAATGGGCCTCCTGTCCTGCACTCCTCTAACACAGCCATCATACTGGGTGTACTGACTCACTGTAGCAGTGACGTGTGACATTCATTTAAGTCTACATAAGCCCAGTATGCACATTGCTCTCAGCTATTTAAAGCTCATGTCCAGGTCTGTAGGCTTAGCCGGCCTTTACGCACCTGTGGGGTTTCTCCTTACGTATTCCTCGCTGCAGGCCACCGATAAGAAACACAGGATCACATCTGACAGATAGCTCTTTATCTTTCTGCCCTCTGTGCTAAACGGAAGATGATTACATTTACCCCTCGCCTCTCCTCTCCTCTCTCCTCCACTCTGCTCCTCACTTCCCTCCCACCTCCTCCTGTCTCCTCTTCCCCCCTCCGCCTCCTACCGCTCCCCCAGGACGTCTCCGTTCAGGTGGAACACGGGCACCAAGGAGCGCATGCTGATAAAGGTGACCGACAGGGAGCCCAGCTTCCTGGCCCACCAGGGCAACGGCTACTCCCCCTGCGACCCGCCGCCCCCTGGCCCCCTCTCCTCTGCTGTCCCTCTCCCCCTGCCCTCCTCCTCCGGGGGCACAGCCCCCCGCGCCCCCTGCCGTCCCTCGGGCTCGGACGGCACCAACAGCTCCCCGGTGCTCTACGCCACCGACCGCCGCCAGTCGCCCTACCTGAAGCGGGCGGAACCCGGCGCGGCCGGGGCCGGGTCTCTGCACCGCCGCTGCTCAGCCGACTCGCAGCCGCCGTCGTCGCCGCGCTACGCCTACGAGCCGCCGCTGTACGAGGAGCCGCCGTCGGAGTACCAGCCGCCGCCCATCTACGAGGAGCCGCCTAGCGACGCCCACCACCACCACCACCACCACTCGTCCTCCTCCTCCTCGGAGCCGCCATTCTACGGCTCCCCGCCGGGGCGCAAGCCGTCCGCGCCCCTCTACCAGCACTCGCCCAAGCAGGGCCCCGCGTCGCCCTACGGCCAGCTGGTGCTGACGCGGCAGAAGTGCCCGGACAAGAGCCAGAGCCTGGAGTACAGCCCGGTGGGCAAGGAGTACGTCAAGCAGCTGGTGTACGTGGAGCAGTCGCCCTCGTCCGCCACCGCCGGCAGCCCGCGCTTCCGCACCGCTGACCGGCTGCTGCGTTGCTACGGCGGCGGCGGCGGCGGCTACGGGGGCTCGTACGGCGGCTCGTACGGCGGCTCATACACGCTGCAGCACAGCCAGAGCCTGATCCGGGACCCCCGCCTGCTGCTGGACTACAGCGGCGGGGGCCAGAGCGAGGGGGGCGGCGGCCAGAGGCTGCTGTACGAGGACGCCGTCTCCTGGAGCGCCGGGCACAACCACTCACTCTCCTCCTCCTCCTCGTCCGCAGGGGGCGGCGGTTTCTCCCCGGGGGGCAACCGCAAGCGCAAGAGCCGCAAGCCCTCCCTGCCCCAGGAGCTGGGGCGCTGCGGGGAGCGGGAGGGCGGCGGGGAGCCGGCGGCGGCGGGCACCCTGTCGGAGGCCCTGTTGGCCCAGGCGCGGCTGGCCTGGGAGGCCCAGCAGGTCATGAGGCAGCGCAGCAGCTGGGACTCTGGGCAGGGCGGCGGGGGGGGCGGGGGAGGCGGCTCCAAGGACGGCTATGAGAGCGACGGGGCGGTGCCGGGCCCGCTGCCGGGGCCCGTGGCGCGGGCCTTCAGCGAGGACGAGGGCCTGGCGCAGGGAGACGCCCACCACTGGAAGCGTGGCACCCTGGACCGCCTGGGCTTCCCCCAGGTGCTGCTGGAGAAGAGCCTGTCTGTGCAGACCAGCCTGGCCTCCCCAGAGCACTACCTGCACCCCTCACAGGTACACACAGGGGTCACACAGGGTCACACAGGCTCATGTGACCCTTCACCGGCTCACACAGGGTCACATGACCCCTCACAGGGTCACACAGGGGTCACACAGGGTCACATGACCCCTCACAGGTACTCACAGGTACACACAGGGTCACATGACCACCACTCACCGGGTCACACAGGTTCACATGACCCCTCACAGGGTCAAACACGGTCACACAGGACCCTGTCAGGACTGCCAGAACTAAAAATGGCATTGAACCTACACACACACACGCACACGCACACACACACACACACAGGGAACAAGAGATGTACCTAGAGGAGCTCAGTCGACACACACACACACAAGATCAGACGGGGAGGGGAATAACTAGGTACCAGGACTGTACTGACGTAAAGCAATACAGAACTTTTAAGCCGATCGTTTGACATGAAATTATCACATCATGTTTGCTGTAATGTTTAAATGATTTAAACACCATAACAATTAGATAATTAGATGAAATACAGTATATTCTATTGGTAGAATGGTAGACAATAGACGATATGTTTTTTGAGAAACAGTGGAAGTCAGTGGTTCGTCGTACAAACAAGGGATGAATTCATGCCAGGCAATCCTTCGTGGAAGCTGTGCAGAGTCTGGGCTTTAACAGAAAGTTCAATATAGCTTTAGGTGTGAATCCAAAACCTCCGGATTTCAAATTAACACGTAGACATTGGTGTGACATCTGTCCTTGCCTCCATCTGAGTGTCCTGCGAGCGAGCGCGTGGGGGCTGTGGAGGGGGTCGCAGGCTTTGGATCGAGAGAGGGAAAGTGCTTAGCCAAGAGAAAAACCGATGATGCAGATCTCTCACTCACTGTCTCTTCTACTCTCTGTCTTTCTCTGACACACTCCTCACACACACACACACACACACACATTGTGTTGTCTTATCTCAGCCACGAACGAGAGTATTTGACAGTTGTAACTTTACACGACCAGGAAGTGGAAGTGACTTTGTGGGGTGGGTTGGGGGAAGGGGGGTGGACGGGCATGGTTGAAAACAAAAGAGGCGTAAACACAATGACAGAACGTGTGACTGACGGATGTTTATACGCAGCCAGAGCACAGACCATGGATAGTGAGCCATCGTCACAGCCTGGACAACATTTTAGACTAGTTATTCCACATTAAACAGTTTTATTACATTGATTATTCAGGTAAGAACCAGCATTACTGGATTACCCTTCTCATGCGAGCTGCCCACACTATCTAGGTGCATTATGGGTAATTGCTTTGCGCTGTTGGGAGAGTGTTAAAATTGAACAGTCAGACCCAAGGTATAAGAAGACTAGAGTGACAGACAGACACAATACACGTTATCAGTCAATTACTCCAATTTTATTATCATTATATATATATATATATATATATATGATCCAAATAGCACTGTATGCAATAGCATCCAAGAAGCACTTATTTTTCCATTAAAAAATATAATATATATATAATATATATTAAAATATATTAAAATAAATGTATATATATATATATATATTTTTTTTTTTTTTTTATGGTGTTGAAACAGCTGAAAAATAACAGTGCTTCTTTGTATTTGACAAACACAACAATGTTTTAAAACCTTCAATTTTAGACTAGTTATTTCCATATATTGTATACATGCATAATGCATAGGCAGAATTAGCATTTGGTCTTTGTCTGTTTTTATATTTTCAGTCATGCTGAATTTTACTACACTGCTCTGGTGAATCTGTTGGATCAGTGTGATTATGGTGCAAACACTTGTTTCACCTTTGTTCTTTTGTTGTTGCCTTGTTTATATTTATTTATTTATTTATGTCAGAAACAATAAATTCATAATTTCTATTTATTAACTCTCTCTCTTAGTCGGAGGACCTGGGGGCATGTGCCCAGTTTGAGGCCAGTCGGAATGCCCGGAACATGATGCCCAGCGCCAGCTGCGGCGTGTTCCCAGAATTCACTTTGAGAAAGCCCTCCTCCGAGACAGACATCGAGAACTGGGCATCAAAGCACTTCAACAAACACACACAGGTACATGCTGGTGTTGTATGAATATGTGCATGGCTTTCCATACATTTGCATTATGCATTACCCATATCCCGTTACGGTGGGGTGAAAGCCTTGTATCGGCAAAAACGTCAATATCTGTCTGTAGTTCAAAGGATGCAATGGGGTTAATAAACATTATTCCCACATAGGATGAGCACGGTCAGTAAAACTGCACAGTATTTAAGATAAAATACTAACGTTTTTGTTAGACCAATAATTGGCCTTCCCAAAGCCAAAGTGAATCCATCAGCAGAATTGTCCACTTGCCGGTGTGATTGTGTCTGTACTGGCTATGACCGGTGTCATTGTGTCTGTACTGGCTTTGACCAGTATCAATGTGTCTGTACTGGTTTTGACCAGTGTGATTGTGTCTGTACTGGTTTTGACCAGTGTCAATGCGTCTGTACTGGTTTTGACCGGTGTGATTGTGTCTGTACTGGTTTTGACCAGTGTCAATGCGTCTGTACTGGTTTTGACCAGTGTGATTGTGTCTGTACTGGTTTTGACCAGTGTCAATGCGTCTGTACTGGTTTTGACCGGTGTGATTGTGTCTGTACTGGTTTTGACCAGTGTCAATGCGTCTGTACTGGTTTTGACCGGTGTGATTGTGTCTGTACTGGTTTTGACCAGTGTCAATGCGTCTGTACTGGTTTTGACCAGTGTGATTGTGTCTGTACTGGTTTTGACTGGTGTGATTGTGTCTGTACTGGTTTTGACAGCACAGCAAAATACACGGACACACAGGAAGTAACGCGGTTTGTGTGTCAGGGAGACAGTTGCTATGGTAACAGACACTGCGTGCCAGCCTCGCCGGCATGGACAAAGCTCTATCTTTCCACCGAACTGCGGTGTGGCATAAAATAACGAATGGGCCTGCTGGAAGTCATTCGGATGTGAGCGCTTTCTCTCTCATTATCCGGTGCGTTCTCCTAACTGTAGCCCCTCCATCCTCGCCCCCAGGGCCTGTTTCGACGCAAGGTGTCCATTGCCAACATGCTGGCCTGGAGCAGCGAGCCAATCAAGAAGCCCATGATCGTCACCACGGACCGCAATGTGAAAAAAGAGGCGGTGGAGATCTTTAAGCTGGTCCAGACCTACATGGGCGACCGCCGCACCAAGGCGGACCCATTCCACGTCGCTCTGGAGGTCTGCGGACAAAGCTTTGTGGTTTTCAGTAAATGTGCCTTTTAGCTTATCTTTATATCCAAAGTACATTTTGAGCTCCGTCACTTTTTATTTTTAGTGATTCTTGAATGTGAGGCGTGGGCTGCTCCATTCAGACATCATTGATTATGATAAAAACTGATAATGGACAACATCCTTCATGACATACTTCATAATCATACCTCACGGTGACCCTTTCTCGCTTACTCCCTCTCTACCCCTCCCCCCTCTCCCACTTCCAGGTGGTGGTGCGAGGCTGGAGCAATCAGGGGCTGCGTGACGAGCTCTACATCCAGCTGTGTCGCCAGACCACGGAGAACTTCCGCTACGACAGCCTGGAGCGTGGCTGGGAGCTGATGGCCATCTGCCTGGCCTTCTTCCCCCCGACGCCGCGCTTCCACTCCTACCTGGAGGGCTATATCTGCCGACACATGGACCCCCTCAACGACAATAAGGGTGAGGGGTTATGGAGGGACACACCGTGTTACACCTTCGTTTTATAGTTCCAGTACTTATTCTGACCACAAGGGGCAGGGTAGGTATCTGTAGATGTGTATGTTGTGGTTGTAGCTGTGTGTGTGCATTCATGTGATTGACAGGCAAGGTAGATTCGATGAGGACTAATAATCAAGGAAAATACGCCATGATTGATCATAAATCTTAAAGCAACTCGCAGAATATAAATGGACTTATGGCGGTGGGAGATATCAACCAGAGCAGATATACTCACAGGGCGTTTCACTCACTTAAAGCTGACGGACGTCTGAGATTTCTAACAAGCTACACTCAATTTATATCTCTCAAATCCTACCTACATCTCCACATGTGAGATTATTTTCCTACAGACATTAGTTTTTCTTTTTCGTCCTTTGCAATGTACTAACACTTTTTGTTAAAAGCAAATTCATTGGATTGATGAAAAATTGTTGCTATTCACCTGTTTTCCGCCAATATTATAACACTCGTAACGTTGGCTAAAGCAAGGTGTGCTAAAAAGAAGGTTGTATGTTAATAATATAATTTTTTTGTCTAGGAGTGGCTATCAGCAGCTATGCCAAATACTGCTTCCGCAAACTAACAAAGGCTGCTCTGACTGGGGCCAAGAAGGTACAGTCCCCTTGTCATCCCAGCATGCACCTGTGACCTTCATTTTCTCTCACACTCTGTGTCTTCATGTTCTCTTGCTACTGGCTTGTGCTAGCTTGTCTTGTTAGGCTCTTAATTCAAAAAACCTTCTGTAGGGTAAATGGATGAACATACGGTTCCGATTAGGTTGAGTAGATCACACAGTGATAAAGGTAAAACAGCTCTTTAATGTGGCAAGGATATCTTCAGTCACAACACATACAGATTGTTGCCCAGCCAACACACCTTGGCCTAATTAATAATAATCACATGAGACCACGTTGAATTGCATGGGAATGTTCATGAATACATACTGTATTTCCATTCTATTTACACACACACACACACACACACACACACACACACACACACACACACACCTCTAACTACATACACCATTGCTTAAAATATATAATATGTAATTTAGTCATAATTACAATTTAGCCACAAGAAATAAGCCAACAAACATCCCACTACACAGTAGAGCAGCAGAAGTGTATAGTTAGTAATACATTTAATACATCGGCCTATTCCGTACATTATTTTAATGTGAAACAATCTGATAGGGGCCCAGTAGGATTTTTTTCAATGGGACCCCAAATATCTGACAACGCCCCTGCTACTGGTATGAATTAATCACGTCACTCGCAACTCCACTATGCTAGCGTTAACGGCGTTTAACCCTTTAAATCAGCTATGCAAAACGTAATGTGCGAAATAATACTTTTTTCTTGATTACCTTGGTTTTGTGATCGTTAGGAGCCGAAATATATTATATTTCGGTTAATTGCAGCCCTGGTGTGAGACATGAAGGGTGCGTGTGTGTGCGTGTGTGAGATATAAAGGCTTTTTCTGTGAGTGTGTGTGTGAGATTTGAAGGCTCTGTGTGTGTGCGTGCATGCGCGATATGAAGGCTGTCCACAGGGGTGGATGTGTATCTCAGCCGTACAGCAGTAACAGCCAGTCGGACAGTGTGACAGCCTGAGCCGCTAATTGGCTGAGGAGGGAGGAACGAGACGCGTGTTGTTGGTTCCCCCTCGCCCGCCACCAAGCTAACCGCCCACATTATCCACAGTGTATACCTCCTCATGGCGCGCATGTGACACTCTAGAACCACCAGTCCCTCAGGAGGTGTGAAACTGCACTCGCTACGTGGTTAGCGTGCGCAGTGTGGCGAGCAACTCCTGCCGCTGCACATGGTCTCGCCACACAGTAGCGGCGCATCCTGCTGTCCTCCTGCGGACCTCCTTAGGGAAGACCCGTGCGGGCGGTGTAGCAGGGCACCAGAGCACCAGAACACGTGCTCGTGACACGCAGGCAACATGACGTAACCAACCATTTTCATAGTAATAGGCCTATTTACAGTGCTCCACCTCCAACACCGGTGCCACTGAATCACAGCGCCACTCTCTGGGTTGGCTTCAGCAGTATGGAAAACCGTTTTTTTTTTGGTTTTGTAACGTGGCCCCCGCTGAGGTGGAGGCAGCAGAAGGAAAAACAAGTGTGATAGAGCTGGGAAATGGCGTGTGTGTGTTTGCATGCGCGCGTGTCTGACAGTTGGGCTGAGGGTGGGGCATGTGTGCTGTGTAGTAGTTGTGTACTGCGTGTACAGTGTGCGTGTTTGCGTGTAAGTCCCCAGCAGCGATGGCAATCTGCAGTAGCAGCCATTTGGTTGGCATGGCGTCTGTTGCATGTGACCTGTGCCAGTAAATCCACAGGGCTGTAATAGAGACGGTTTGTCATCTGGCGCGCACGCGCACACACACACACACAAACTACCAGGACTAGTATTTGACTACCATTAACCTGCTAACCTCCAGCAGCAGATTAATGGCCCGGCCCCCTCCTGCACTGCGTGGCTGAGAGGGAACACGGCAAAAAAACGTCACGCATCCATTATGTCCTGTATCTGTCAATGACACCTCTCTCTTTAAATGCCTCTTTCCAATACCCTGTGCTATTTAAATGTTGGTTTTCACCGCCCAGCAGACACTTCCCCTGCCTGCCTGTCTGTCTGTCTGTCTGTCTGTTGGCCTGCCTGCCTGCCTGTCTGTCTGTCTGTCTGTTGGTCTGTCTGTCTGTCTGTTTGTTGGTCTGTCTGCCTGTCTGTCTGTCTGTCTGTCTGTCTGTCTGTCTGTCAGTCTGTGGCCACCCACCTTTCAACACCCTCTGTGTGTGTGTGTGTGTGTGTGTGTGTGTGTGTGTGTGTGCGTGTGTGTGTGCGCGAGTGCAGGGTGTGCAGAAGCCCTGCCTGGAGGAGATCAAGCACGCCAGGAATGCCATCTTCAGCCCCTCCATGTTCGCCTCCTCCCTGGAGGAGGTGATGGCGCTGCAGAAGGAGCGCTACCCCGACCGCCAGCTGCCCTGGGTGCAGACGCGCCTCTCCGAGGAGGTGCTGGGCCTCAACGGGGATCAGACGGAGGGCATCTTCAGGTGGGGGGGAAGGAGGAGGAGCAGGGTTTATGGAGGAAGTGATGGAGCGCAGGCGTAGCTTGTCACGGGAATGGACCAGAGTGGTTTGTTTAAAGGAACAAAGGCCTAGCGTGAAGGGAGAAGAGGGCAGTGTCGTTTTTAGTTTCCATTACAATGACATTGTTTGACAGACGTTAATGTACCTAGTAGATAAATAACATGGGGCGTGCTCTAGCTGTAACACCTAGCTATAAGGATCAATCAGGACAAAAACACGATTTTATTATGTGTTGGAGAACTATCGCCAACACATTAGATAATTGTGTGTGTGCGTGGGGTGGGGTGGGGTGGGGGGGGGTGGGGGGGGTAGTAGAGTGCTCTTTAAGGCAAAAGTCTTCTTATTCAGATTATAAGGATGAAAATACCTTTCTTACAAGCATTTTATACAAGTATACAAGCCTGCCCTCCTCTGTCATTCTCCTGTTAAGGCTACTAAATTTGGCAGCCCTGGTAACTAAATAAACTTGTGAAAATGTGTTGGACGGTATCTATCAATGACACATTACTGAGGTGTGAAAATATAATCTCTTGGAATATGCATGCTATATCACTGTTTCGATTGTGACATTGTGTCCATATCACTTGTGACCAAAATACACAAAATTGGTGAAAACTAGAAATGAGCTAATTTACAGATTGCATTAAAATGTGTTATACATTTCCTAATGTTATGCAATCTTCTACTATAGGATGGGTTTTTCCCTAAGCACTACTTGACACTATATTGCTACGTATAACAATTGTGCCTTTTGTTGGCAGATGATTAGAAAGAGATTCTCTAAATCATTAGATCAGTATCTAACAAAGGCAAATCTAAAACTGTTTTGTTTTGTGAAATACATTTATTTTATTTCAATTACAACTTTGGTAATGAAGTCATATTTTTCCACGGAGCTGGCTATATTTACACAGCTTGCATGAAACAAGATGGTAAGAATGCACAGGCTGAGAAGGAACACTTTTATAGTCCATTGTAGTTTCACTGCGGTGGACCCACATCATTAACATTCATCGTCGCATAATTACGTATCCAAGTGCAGTCGGATTCTCTAGCCTAAATCCGTATGAATTCTCCTGTGGCTAGGAAAGGACATTTGACGTATTACAGACTATTTAGATGCAGCCAACGACAGATTGAACAGTTTTCTACATCGCGTTCCAAACTATTATGCAAATTATATTTTACACAGATTTTCCTAAATAGTCGATGCAAATGACAGTCAGTATAATTTTCAAGTCCTCAACTGTCAACGGGTATAAGTTGAATTTCATTGAACGAACCACCCAATGAAAACAGTATTGTTTTCAGAAATAAAAAACTCACATTTTCTCAAACTCTTGCAAACATTTGCATAATGATTTGGAACACGGTGTATAGTCTGAATACAAGGGGAAAATCTTGTGACCTCTGACCTCCAGGGTTCCAGGTGACATTGACGAGGTCAATGCTCTCAAATTGCAAGTGGACCAATGGAAAATACCAACTGGGCTGGAAGACCCACACATCCCAGGTACACAAAGACACGTGCACAAATACAGACACACACCTTTCAGAAATCTGCTGTAAAAGTAATATCTGCAGTGATCTATTCTATTTAACAACTATATGTGAGTGGTAATGGCTTTTAAAGCATGTTCTGAATTATCTCTCGATTATTCCAAGGTGTCAATGTACAGTGATTGCACTACTCTGCTTAAAATGAATAATACAAGGCTTGTGCAAAGATGTAAACATCCTTCATTATCAGTCGGTTAATTGGTTTCCCACTGCACGACTGAAGGGTATTAATAATAACATTTCTATAGCACTTTTTAAGCGTTTTACATCGGGGGAACCAACCTCCACCACAGCCGTGTGTAACATCCACCTGGATGAAGCAGCCCATAGTGCACTAATACACTCACCAGGCCATGATTACCCTGGTTAAATTGGCCAGGGGACCCTCTGTCAGTCTATGGACCTATACAACACCTTAAAGTGCATAAGTCCTACTACAATACAGGACATGATTGTGTGTGTGTTTTGGGAGGGGTGTTACGGCCTGGCTCATGGGCCATAAACTAAACAAACGCAAACTCTTAACTGACAAACAGAATAACATAGAATGAGGTGTGAATGTCTATAGGTGTCTGTACTGAATATATGTGGTGCGTGTTGCATGCTAACCAAACTAAGAAGCTAATCAAACAAAGAAACACACCAAACTAAAAAACAAACAACGTGTGGTGCCAGGAGAGTCACACCGACAGTGTGCAGCAACACATCTATATATGTGACATGCCCAGGTGTACTTAATTGGCCTAATTAGGGCCTACCCAGCCAATAACAACCAGAGGCCTGCTAAAACCGGGCAGGGCCGTCACAGGGGGGGTATACAAAGATTGTTTGTATACCCCCCCCTGTTTGAAGACAATTGTTTACACACAATTTCACATTTCAGCCAAACAAGATCATGTCTAATTTTGTATTTATTCTAATGAATATGTAATAGTACTCATGTTTTGGTTTCTTGAAAAACTGGTGGGTGGGGAATTTTCATGTGTAATGTGATTTACTTATAATGCTAAAGCATTTGCTTGTACGAAGTACAATACTTAATAGACGTAGGCATATTTATTTTGGCATTGTATGCATAGTATCTGTCAAGCAGTGCCGTTTGGAGTTTATGGAAGACCAATTTAGGGCCGACTCGCCCATAAAAAATGCACAACACATGAAATATGCAAAACCTCTTCCACTAACACTTATAACACTAGGGATCATGTTTAATTTGTTTAATTTGTCCCACATCACAAACATCAACGGTCTCTTTCAAATAATTCTAGAAGAACGCCCACTTTTGGTCGTTTGACCTTGTGATTTTCATTCACCCGATAATGCTGTGTATGTGCATGTGTGCGCCTGCGTGTGCGTGTGTGTGTGTGTGTGTGTGTGCGTGCACCCGCATAGCCTCTCTGTTGAAGCTCTGGTACAGGGAGTTGGAGGAGCCACTGATCCCCCACGAGTTCTACGACGAGTGCATCAGTCACTATGACAACGCGGAGGCGGCCGTCAATGTGGTCCTGGGCCTCCCGCACATTAACAAGCTGGTGCTGTGTTACCTCATCCGCTTCCTACAGGTGGGATCCAGCGGTTTATATAATTGCTTGAGGCCTCTAACATAGAAGATTAAACAGGAATAATTCATGTTTAGCAGATGAATTAGCTGTCAAGGCCCATGTTATTCCATTTCATTGCCATATTGGCTTTGATTTGTTTTTCACCCACTCTAGTCTGTTTCAGTTGGTGTTACACTTTATTAAAATGCCCCAACTGGATTGGGTATCTGACAGAGTGGGAGGATAGGTCAGATATTATTGGGGACAATCTGTGGCAAAATCTGACTAGCATGTATTACACAATTGTTGTTTAGTTTTTTATTCAGAGAGGAATTTTAGCTAAATAAGATTTAAAAATAGTCCAGCCTTGTCAATTCCCTTCGGACAACACATCTGCACAACTGGGGTGGGCAATTATTTTCACTTGGGGGGCCACATTGAAAATGTCAGAACTTCACGGGCCACGTTACTTTTTTAACCAGCATTCTACAACATTTTAAAATTAAACACAAAATAGCTAACTTTGTTAACTTGCATATTTATGGATGTAGGCTATTCCTATGCAACACCATTTTCATAATCAAATGTAACAGTTCACTTTAACTTAGTATTTTGTTTACGCAGCAGTAAATAAAGTAACATTCTGCAGAGCTAAAGTAATTTTATGTTGCGTTATTATTTTTAAAATGTTTGATGTACCGGGCGGACCGGGCAGAATGTCTCAAAGGCCCCGGGCCTGATTTTGCCCAGGCCTGCCGTAGAGCAATGGTCAGCCATTTTAAAAAGGCAGTGTGACCACAGACTGCAGGTAGTAAATCCAACGTTTGCAGACTGGAAAGACATTTCCCCCCAACGTGTTGTCCCGTAGGTGTTTTCCCTGCCGGCCAATGTGACCATCACCAAGATGGACGTCAGCAACCTGGCCATGGTGATGGCCCCCAACTGCCTGCGCTGCCAATCGGACGACCCCCGGGTGATCTTCGAAAACACGCGCAAGGAGATGTCCTTCATCCGCGTTCTAATCCAGCGCCTGGACACCAGTTTCATGGACGGCATACTATAGCCCCCCCTCCTCCTCCCCCCTTAGCCACGCACCTGCCTATCCCAGCACAGGGAACCTCATGACACAACAGAATGGGCAGGAATGTCCAGATGTATTATGGTTTCCTTAAGATTGAACTCTGAGGTCAAATTAGTTGCTCTCCCTTTTATCAGGATCCCACTTTTGCCACTATGATCCTCTTTCATGCACATGCCACACAAGCATTCGACGTGTAACACTGTCATGAACGCACACACTAAAACATGCAGATATCCGTATTGTGTCTCCTTTATGAAATAACAGTGTTAAGAAGACCTGGATGAAAGATATACATATACACACACGCACACGTATTGGTTCGGTGTCAACATTACTGAAAATACCTTGTTTTTCTTTTCTTAAAGAGAGCAAGAGAGAGCAATGTTAGTGTTGAATAGTAGGGGAACTCTTCAATATACAGTTTAGTCCTCTCTCAACCTGCCAAGCCCCTTCTCTTCTAAGTGTGCAGCTCTTCCAAAGTTCGTCTGGACAGATACAGTACAGTAGCAGGTATCCAAGCAAGCCTTCACTGATCCCTCAAGATTCCAGACTCTTGTGCATCGTTCTCAGATGCTTCGGAGCATCCGAGGCTAAAAGACGCTAAAAGACGCAACTCTCCCGGGACCTGTTAGCTTGAAAGGAACCTGTTAGCTCCTCGTCCGTCTGTGGCTAGACGCGATTTCGGTGCTGTGTAACGGTTCTCCCTGCCAAGCCCCACTGCCAACAAGGCCCACCCACCCCCATTCAACCTCCCGCCTGGTAGGGGTTAGAAAACGAACATCCCCTCTGCCACCCGTCCTTTAATCCCGTCCGGCACTCTGCACAGAGCAGGTTCCAGCCGCTCGCCCCGTCCCTGAAATACACCTTTCCTGATTTGTGAATGTGTCTGATAAAGAGACGCGTCTACCTGTGTTCGTGTCTGTCTTTAAAGAATGTCCCATCTGCCACTGACTGTTTACAGTTACCCATCTTCTTCAGTCTGTCGGACAGGCTGCGCACCGGTCTCTTGCACACATACCCATACAAATCGTCAAAAAGTCGTCTTTTGTCTTTCTAGGTAGAGATGTTGTTGTGTTAAACTACAGTTTGTATAATTTTTTAACCCACTGTTTTTATATGATTTAATTTATTGATATTTATTTGAGGAAGACCTCCTTAATGCCTTCTCAAAATGTATATTGTGAGCGTGTGTTTGTTTGTCTTTTTTTCTAGCACACGGGTTTAAGTGTAATGGTGTGGATTCGCTGCTTTCTGTGTGTAATTCTTATAGGGCGTCTAAATTACATGTGCACATGCACATACATGTTATGTGGCTCTAGTGTATGTGTGTCATTAACTAATGCTTCCATGCACACTGATGATTCCGCTGTTGTTCGAAATAAGTAAATATTGTGACTGTCAAATTCACAAAATGGAACACTGACGTATTCCGAATAATGGTGGAATATGCGTGGAAACATAGCCTTCGTGTGAATGTTACATTTCTACTACGCCTAGCTCTAATAGCTTTTCTGGTTGCAGATTCTATATATTTTTACCATTAATGCGCGCACACACATACACATTACACATCCCATTCTAACACTTAAATCCACCATGTAAGTTCAAACACTTACACACACACTCACGCGCGCTCGCTCTGGCACACTGAACATACATCACATGTACATTGAATTGAAACACTGTACAGACTGTAAAAACAAGTATATATCGACACTGAAACAGGACAGGAGAAAACGGGATCACTTGATACAATGGGCAAAGCTGTGGAGAGTACTGCACCCGGTTAGAGGATAGTTCATATGTTTGTTTTGTTGTACTTCCTACCAAGTGGCCATCGTTTTTCAGTTTCAATTAATATGTCCTAAAGAAGCATGTGAACTACACAGGTTTTCCGCCCATTTTGCCTTTTTTTTTTAAACTTAAAACCTAAATTCAACAGGTGGACTCCTGGTTCTCCTGCTAAACAACTAATGGACCAATAGGACCAATTTTTCACTTAATAACGAAGGATACACAATGTGAGCTGTAAATGTAGTATAAATTTAGGCTAATCGTTTTTCATCTAAGCCTGGAAAACATAAGCGCAGACAGACATGTCTTAAAAACAATTTTGTGAGTTGTATATGCGTCAGTTTGTGTGCAAGTGTTTGCGTGAATGCATTTGTCGGTTTGTGTCAAAGACGATTGTAGATAGAATAGAATGCAGTGACGTCATGTATTGACCCCTCAAATCATCCAATCAGCATGCAGGAAATGGGTCACTTAATTTTAAACTCAAATTTACTAAACAAGAAAATATACATGGTAAAACAACTTACATAGAAGTGTTACAATATTTAACTTTTTAAAAAATCCACAAAGAGATTAGTATACTTATTACATTTTTTATTTTATAACTTGCTTTTTTCCTCTACTCAGTTTTGACCAATACCGTTCTTATGGTCTACATATAACTAATGTTTTAATTTAATGACTTGACAAGAGGTGCAAGGCAGCTGCTATGTACTCCGTGCTCCACACCTTTATGCGTTGCTCCTAGTTTTGTCAGATTTTCCTTAATGTCTACTCTACTGTCATCCACGCTATGTCTGAGAGAAGGCTCTGGAAGTGAAATGGATGTTTTAATAAATTAATTCAAATGTCAAAACATTTCTGACTGTTATTGTCCGTTTGTCGCCTAAAGGTTTTGCAGAGGAACAGGTTTTTGGTCAGTGTCGGTGACTCAGCTGTATACCGTTGTGTGCTACTTTGTGTTTGTAATGTGCTTTTTCTTTTCTTCATTTTTTTTTGGAATCTATCTATGAATGTTTTATGACATCAGTGAGAACTTGGTTGTTGTATGACATCACTGGAAAGCAGTCTGTAAACAAAGCAAAGTCTTTTACTTGAGCTTTGCAGAGTTAACCATACTGTAGGCTATGCTCCAGATGTTACATACACAAACGCACGTCATACAATGACTTCTCCAGTTGTGAGCTGTACCCCTGGTGCAGGCATAGCTGTGCTGGAGGTTCTTGAAGGCAAGCGTGCAGACTACCTCATTCATGAATTTCTGGGCGAAGGCGAATTTGGCAAAGTAGCGCGGGGCGACAAGCTAGACACAAAGGAGCTCGTAGCTGTCAGGATCTTAAAGCAGTCGAAATGTGACTATATGGCCCGAAGAGAGGTGACCATGCTGAGTAAGCTCAGTGCTCTTGACGTGGACAGGTTTAACATTGTACAGTGCCATGACCAATTTGTGCACAGAGGCCACACCTGTTTGGTATTTGAGATGCTGGACGGAGACCTAGAAATGTTCAGGAAGGAGGACAACTACAAACCTATGCCTTTGAGCATAATAAGGCCCATTGTGCAGCAGCTGGCCATCGCCCTCCAGGCTCTGAAGACCATCGGCATTATCCACACTGACCTGAAGTTGGATAACATCATGTTCGTGAACAAGCAGAAACAGCCATTGAAGACTAAGCTCATTGACTTTGGCATCGCCGTGTCCGCTGTTCTTGCCAGAGTTGGCAGTAAAATGCAATCCATCTTCTTCAGGTCGCCGGAAGTCCTCTTGGGCCTGCCCATCGCTGAGGCCATTGACATATGGTCACTGGGCTGCACGATGGCTTCAATGTTCATGGGCCACAACCTCTACCCAGGGCAGTGTGAATATGATACCATGTGGTACATTGTAGATGCGCAGGGGCAGCCAAAGGACTTCATGCTGAATTCTGGGCTAAACACCACCAAGTATTTTACCAGACGGTACTTCTCCAAGAATAAATGGATGCTCAAGACACCCAAGGAGCATGAGAGGAAAACGGGGATTGCATCAGTGGATTCCAAGATATACTGCCTGGAGTGCTGTGACAAGCTGATGGATGTCCAGGGGGTGACAGACAATGCAGAGCTGGAAGACACCCGGTGCTTTGTGGACCTGCTCAAGAAAATGGTCAAGCTCGACTACATGCAAAGAATCACTCCTAGCGAAGTATTGGAGCATCCATTTCTGTCTCTGAGCCACCTGGTATACGGCTTTGCCGACCGCGACTATACAACGGCTTCCGTGCAGGCCATGGCTGTTTGTCTACCGGCTGACTCATCGGTGCTTAGTGCCTACAAGGCAAGAGCAGCCTTCCCTGAAGCACCGTTGCTCCGCCTGCCCAGGAAGAGCACCTGTGGTGCTGATGTCACAGTGGCCGTAGCCTCCCATCCGTCAATGCTGGCCTACCACCGGAGTGGCAGCCAGAGCTCTGTGCTGGCGGTTTCTTTACAGGCTGGCCCACCAAGTGCTTCCGCCGGCTACGTGGACACACACCACCTTGAACCTCCGGTCGCCTGTCCAGAGGGAGAGCAACCGCTCACGGACGGATGGAACAGACTGCATTCAGCAGGCCGTGGAGACCCCCTGGTGGTCTCAGCTCAGCTTTCGGCCGGGAACGGCATTGCCAGAGCAGAACAGTCCAAACCCAAAATGAGACGTGGACGTTTTTCACGCCTATGGAGAGCGATGAGGACCATGTTCAGTATGACATAAGGAGGTCACCATCAGGAGGGGGGGGGGATGGGGAACGGATGCGATGAGGAGGTCCCCTACCCTGTACGGGACAGACATTTGGAGAACAAAAACTAACCCTGATAGGAATCCTAACCCACTGCATCCAGAAGGTTCAGTTTGGCTTCAGCCATCTATCCCATATCAAATCACCTGTACATTTGAGGGAGCTTATCTCTTATTTTTATTTATACTCTATTGGCTGTCAGAGTAATAATAATGTCCAAAATGTATGGATAATAATTTCTGATAAATTTAGTTATTTTGAAAATCGAAATAACTAGTGTTTGCTTCAATTATCTGGTAAACCCTGAAAGTCTCTAGTCTATAGTCTTATCACTTTGTTACCATGAGCCTTTCATATTTTGACTGCATTGGATTCAGCTGGTTGAGCGTGTCAAATTCTCGCTTGTTCTCCACTTTAAGAAGGTATACATTTAGGCCACTAGTTTTACATCCAATATTGTCTTATGATTCAAATATGATTACAGTATTATGTCTCCTACTAAATGTATGGCATGTGCAATTGATACACAGTACAGAGTTATGCCACAAGAAGATACATCGTGTAGTGATGGTTTATTTATATACAGTAAATGCTGCTGTTATTTTGTATTTCAACAATCCAACTGCTGCATAAGTCATGCAAAGTTTATTACTGCATATTCTCATGCATATATAAGATGAATTACAAATGTATAAATGTGATTTTCTGGGCAGTGTCAGACTGGCTGGCTTGTCACAAATACAGAAAATGTATACAAACAGACAATAGTCACTGAAATAGCTGGAATGACGTGCTTGCACCTGTCATTGTACTGTTAAGTGGGCAGTGAGGATCATTTTCTAGTTCTAACCCTTGGAATGAGAGTCATGTCAATTACCACATCATTTGTGTGAAATACAGCATTTATTTTTTAAATTCCTGGTGAAAATCTTAATGAAGTCCATCATGAACAGGACTACATTACTATCGTGTATATTGTTATTTGACTACATTGCATAGGCAGAACTCTTTGGGCAAGGACTCATGTGGGGATGCGACTGCGGAGGTACTCCATAACAGCATCCGTTCCCTTGGCAACGATAGCTGCTCTGGGGTTCCGGAAGGGGTTTCCATCTAGGCTGAGGCACCTAGAGAGATTTAAATAGTTTCAGTCTATATAGTATAGAAAGTAGATATGTTTCTGTCATGATTGACTCATTCAAACGTGATAAATTAAGTGAATTACATTATTATTTCAACGTCAGTTATAAAAAATGTATAAAAATACAGATAACTTGTTAAAAGTTAAAGTGTCTGCTATGGCTTTCCTCGTTTTAAAGACTTTGTTTCTAGCATGAACAAATATCCTTTTGGAGGCAGGCTGTGGGCAATAGCCCACAGCCTGCCTGTGAGTAACAGCACAAATGTTCTTCCAAGCCTGACTGTTGAGGAACAATGTACCAATGAATTAATCTTCATGGTATCTCTTCCGTGACCACATATAACTGTGTGTGTGTGTGTGTATATGATCTGTGCCTATGTAGCGCGGCGCCATAAAAAAGCGCATGCCAGTCGTGCCTTACCACAGGAAAACAAATGATGGCTTTGCTAGCGATGCGTCTCGGTGTGATCGGGCCCAAGACAAAGCGTAGGTGTATAAGAATATGGTGTACCTGAGTGTAGTACATAGTCCCAGTTCTGGTGGTATGTTCAGGACGTCGTTGTTTGATAGGTCAAGAGTTGACAGGTTGACCAATCCCTTCAACCGACCTGGGTCCACCCCGCCGATCTGGTTGTTGCCGAGCAACACTGTCTCAATGGAAACTATTTGGTACAGGACATCGGGAAAAGACTTGAACCTGCATGCAGACAGTATGTAAAAAAGCATGCTTTCAATGTTGTAAATCATGATCATAAGTGTTTCTGTAGCAATATTTATCAAAATTAATATAAATATCACAAAATAAAAGACCCAACCACAGATAAGCGGTTGAAGATGGATGGAAAAATAGACATCCATTAAAATCTCATGACATGAGTTTATATTATCCGTTACCTGTTAAAATTAAGTATGATGGACCGTAGTTTGGTCAGATTTGCTAGTTCAGATGGCAGAGCAGTCAGCTGGTTGTTTCTGACAGGAACAAGAACAGAAAATAGCCAATCAGAGACTTAGTAACAACTGAATATGAGATAATTCTACATTGCTCTCTCAAGGAGTGTGCGTGCGTTCATGGGCGCGTGCATGTGTGTCTACCTGAGATCTAAGTGTGTTAGCTTTGGCAGTTTGGAGATTTCCAGAGGGCAGCAGGTGAGTCTGTTGAAGCCCAGGTTCAGCTCAGACACAGTCGACTGTAAATCCACTAGTCTGAGGAAAACAGATTAATGCCGATCAGGAGGGTGGCTCGGGACCCCCATCCCCAATGGATCGCAGATTATAATTTTTTTTATAAAAAACGGTCTCAACCGTGTAAAATGCCAGAAGTCTAAACCGGACAGATTAGCTTTTGGTCATCCCCACAATTGGAAGAAATTAGGTCCCGGTCAAAAAAAAAAAAAAAAAAAAACATGAAGTGTGTGTGTGTGTGCGTGTGTGTGCATGTGTACATATATTAGTGTGTGTGTATACCTGGTGGGCACAGTGGTCAGCTTGTTCTTGCTGAAGTCAACGCTGACGATGCCCTCTTGTGCCGCGGCATCAAACAACTCATCTGCTATACTCTCTGCCTGTTTCTCACTGACGCGCGCGCACACACACACACACGCACGCACACACACGCATCAAATGCATGCACATGTCGTCCTACAATATGAGCACATGCAGCAATGCTGTTATCTTATTTCAACTAAATAATAGTATTAGATATAGTACATATTGTTATTGTATAAATGATGCCATATATCCATATACTGTATAGATGTGTCATTGTGAGGTGAAGCGTTAGAGAACTGGCCGTTACTGACCTATATTCCAGTGTCTTGAGAGTCTTGATGCTGTGCATGTTCACTCTGGCTTGACTGGGTAGAGTCATGGCCGTAGGACCCTCGTCAATGTGATCTGGCCCTTCTAGGGAATGGCCGACGCGCGCACACACACACACACAATTAACAGTCTACTCTACAATGCAATCTACAATCATTTTTGAGTGAATTAGTGTAGTCATTCACTCAAAAAGGTACACCCCTCAATTGCGTTACAGCACCTCAGAACGTCACATCTCTACCCTCCAGCTCTCCTAAGTATATACTATACACTATGTAATAAATGGCCATTATAGCAGTAGAAAAGGGGTTGAGTCCTGGAGCTCTGTGGATGGACGGGGGGTTCCAAACGGGGGGGTTCACCCACAGGAATCATTCCGTACACAGATCAAGGAATGTCCCGTTATGAGTTCAAGACAATCTCTCCACTCGTAGTTTAGTAGTTGTAGTACAGATGATGCGTTATACCTTTAATTCTCCCCCTTAAATATGTCAGCAGCTCATTGGTTCCTTTCTGTTGAGACAACACAACAACTCTATTTAGTGTGTTGTGTTTTAAACCATGCATATTGAAGTAATGCACCTTTGACACAATAGCTAAGCCTCTACACTAGACTGTAACGATGTATAGGAAGCAGCAATTGTTTTGTGGTAAAATAGCACTACATGTAGGAGTTAAATATGTAGGTAGGTGATAGGTATGTCATTCTTGATAACTTTGAGCTAAAATCTGTATCGCTCCGCGGACCTCCTCGGCGGCAGATCACACGTCGAAATGTACTGCGAAGCAAAGCGTAATGCTACGGCTTTGTTGATACGAGCGGTGTTCGCCACTTTGATTATGTTCCAATTTACGAAGCCGGGGCTGTGTAGCATTATCAGATAGTTTTTTTCACCATGCACAGAAACGTTAAGGTAGTGGAATACGAGGAGAGATTTGTTGAATTTGACTAGGGGTTAGGGCTAAGGGCTAACGGCTAACCCTAGCCAATTAGTTTGCTTGCATGTGTGTGTTGCTTACAGATAACAAGTCTCTCCTAATTCCTCTCAGTGGATTTCCTTCCAGCAGCAACATCTTCAGGTTTGGCATTAAGCCAAGAGAGGCTGGGAGACTTGTACACAAATGTACATATAGACAGTCACACAGAGATACACACACATTAGTATGTTATTAGTGATTATGACCATTTCTGCAAATGCACGTAATCTAATCTAATCCACCTAATAACTAGTGGCTTGGCCAGTAAAAATGATAAAATAGTTTGGCCCAAATGACATGCCATACTATGATGTTATGGACCTACGTGCTGATATCGTTGTTTGTGAGGTCGAGGCGTTCGAGTGTGCCCAATAAAGTAATCTGATCCGGGAGGACCTTGATCTTGTTGTCTCGGAGTTCAAGTAGGGAAATGGATGCCAGGCAGGCCAACTGCTCTGCTTCCAACGTCTCTATCTGGTTGTTACCAACATACAGTTCCTATAGAGGCAGACAAATAGAAACCATGCTGTTTTTAAGTAATATTAAGACCACTGGAGGAAATGTGCTTATGCAGTAAAAAGAAGTTCATAGCTGGCTATTGATTTCAAAAGGTGTTGCATGCAATCAGAAACTTCCTAATCAGGGCCTTGGTTTGTAAACCACTGATTCAGATGCATCTACAGTCGCTTCGGGGCAGCTCTGCTTGCCTTCAGCTTAGTGGCGGGAAGCTGTGGGAGGAGGCGGAGCTTGTTGTGCCTTAGGAAAAGCTGCTCCAGATTTGACATATCCGATAGGCTAGCTGGAACGCTGATTAGCTGATTATTGCTGCAGTCTAACAACTTCAGACCTGGAAATACACAGACACACAAAGCAGAAGTCAAACAATGAATTAAATTAACTTCACTACGCCGTCAGTAAGATGAACAGCAACATGTTGCTTACTAGACAGTTTGGCCAGGCTGTCCGGTACAGATGTGAGCTGATTATGAGACATATCTAGTTTCTGTAGACAGCTCAGATTCCCCAGACCAGAAGGGAGGGACTTGAGGTTGTTGTTGGACAGGACCTTTAACCAATTGAAACATTGTCAGCCAACAAAACAGGAGCCGTGTGATGCAGAGCAAAGTGGCTCACATAGCTTGCAGCCCATAGGCCAAAAACAGCGACAAGCTCTGGTGGTGTACATATTTACAACAGAGACCATTCCCTGTTAAATTGACAGCCTCATATCCAAGACGGCTGAAGTTTACGTGTGTACATTCTGGAAGGTTCAGTGTTCGATCCATGTTGTCAATATTTACCAGCTCAGCCAGGTTGCATAATTGTCCCAACTCTTCAGGCAGTGATTTGAGAAGGTTCTTCTGAAGTGTCAGACACCGAAGGTTCTTCAGGATGCACACTTCCGGTGGTATAACATTCAGCTTGTTGTTACTAAAGAAATACATATTTTAAATGAGTGGCCATGTTTTATTTTTGTCTCATCGTGTTTCATAGACCAGCCACCTTCATTGCAGTGTGCATGTAAGCTAATATGCATTTTTCCCAAAAATGAAAGAATGGCACATTCTACTGTATGTGAGGAAGTACACACAACATAGAAAATCAACAAGCTACAGTAGTATATACTGTAAACATTTGGATACCTGAGGCGTAGCTGCTGTAGTTCATCCAATTCTCCTATAGCACTGGGTAGACTACTCAGTTGATTGTCATGGAGCTGGCAAAAATAATCACAAAATAAATTGCACAATTAATCAATACTAGTTAAGGCTTCTTGCCTGAGAAATTATTATACTATTAAAACTGTTTGTTGTTCACAGTGCCTACCTGCTCATAGCAATTTAGCTAAATGTGAGATCAGTGATTGTAAGCTAACACACTTTCGGTCAAATTCAGCAAATGTCTCTGACTATACGTGTTTTGACTTCAAGTATCAACAATCTTTCTCCAGAATGACTGACTCCACCTTTATCGGAGAGGTGTTTGTTTTGAGAGAGTTCAAATAATTAACTACCTTTTTGCAAGATAGCTGACTACAGCTTTAATTGATTAGCTTTACTTACATCTAGAGTAGTTAGTCCAGGCAGTAGTCTGATGTCATCAGATAGTGATGTGATCTGATTGGATGAGAGCAGCAGCTTGGTCAGGTCAGTCTGTTCCCACCAACGATCTGAGGCTCCAAAAGATGTATTTTGATTTTCTTCTTCTGGCGTATCAAGGTTCAGACGATATACATTCTGAGGGACTGAAATCATGTAAGGGGTTAACCAACATTTTTAAGGTTATCGTAGGTTTAAAGAATCATCTCCTTTTAAGATATTGGTCCTTTCAGGTGTCAGAGTGAGGATTCACTTTCCTGCGAAACTACCGTACCAGCTACATATTTCAAGTTCATGTGAAAGTGTCACAGTCATTTATGATTGTATGGTGGTCATAATCATAATCATGTCGTTCAGCGTTTCAACTAGTATTTGTCCGTAAAGTACTGAAAATGTCAAATTGTCAACAGTGTAAGAGAGTTATCGCAAACTTGTCATTGGTCACTCGACAAATAAATCTTAGAAATAATACTCTGATTGCAACCAAATGCACCTGGAATTCGAAAAGCAACGCTATCGCACTGTACGGTACCTTCAGGTAGACCTCGACCTGACAGGTTCAGCTGGCCGCTCTTTCTTGCTGCCTTTAAAAGTCCGTAAGGAATGGTTGGAGTCGTTGACTGAGTCTTAAACCCCGCCAGAGAATCAACACCCCCCTCTCGTTTTAAACGAGACATTCTTGGAATAAGTGAATATATATAAACGTGATGATTGTGCTCGCAGCAGCCGATTGTTTTCTTCTGTACACATTCAACGCGCCGACAAAGTAAGCTCCGGGTTATAGCATTGGCCGTCAAAATAAAAGTCCCCGATCTCTGGTTATGCTGAAAAGTACAATCTGCAACTCGCGTATAATAAAACACAAGATGTGTGGTATGTGTAATCGTGGTGTACACACTACAAGAATCTAAATGTGACAATCAGTTATAATTTTCAAATCGGTGTCTATACTTGGACTATTATACTGAAGTGGACGCTGTACTTTAAAAAGGAAATTCATGTCTATGGACTCAACCCTCAACCTTGTTGAAGAGAGTGCGTGAATGAGCCAGTTAGCCCAACTTGTTTTTTAACAAGTGAAGTCAGCTTCCAGACAACCTAACGTGAGTATGCCCACAGTATGTTGAGAATAGCGTGGCGATAGTAGTGTGTTTCCTACAGAACTATTTTCCATATACGTTCTCAGACTGAGGTAGGCTAACTCATGTTAGCCGGACGTACTGCTTTTATAACGTGGCTGAATTCAAGTGTGCTATAATGCGAACGTCACCATGCAAGGCTTACGCGAGCATGGTTGCTTTTACAATGGCATGCAATATCTTATGCAGTCGTAAGATAGGCTGCAAAATGAAATTGCAAATATATCCTGTGACATTTTAGGAATGTGTTCGCGTGTGTGATCTTGCATCCCTGTGAACCAGTATGGCCAATGTAGACCAAATAGGAGCAGTAGGACAAGTTCTTGTGGACCCGGGACAGGACTTGACCAGACGATTTAGAGCCTTATTCACTCTGAGGAGTCTAGGAGGTAACAAACGAACCACACACACACACATTTGAACTATTGGTCTTTAAACAAGTTTCTTAGTCCTGTTTGTTAGCCAAAATAAATGTGCAGAGTGCCATGTGATATGCTGTACGTTCTTTGCAGATAAGTTTGCAACTGAATAAAAGCAATGTCTTATTTAATTAAAAGGAAATGTCCATACAGTGCATCTGGAAAGTATTCACAGCACTTTTTCCACATTTTAGGTTACAGCCTGATTACAAAACTGATTTAAATATTTTCCCACTCAATTCTACACAATACCACATAATGGCAAGGTGAAAATAGTTTGACATTTTTGCAAATGTATTATTTCCCCACACACACACACACACACACACACACACACACCCTTTGCTCAATTCTTTGTTGAAGCACCTTTAGCAGCAATTCCAACCTCAAGTCTTGAGTGTGATGTCACAAGCTTGGTTGGCACACCTACTTTTGGGCAGTTTCTCCTGGTCTTCTTTGCAGGATCTCTCAAGCCTCATCAGGTTGGATGGGGAGCGTCAGTGCACAGCCATGTTCAGATCTCTCCAGACATGTTAAATCAGGTTCAAGTCTGGGCTCTGGCTGAGACACTCAAGGACATTCAGAGTTGTCCCGAACCCACTCCTTTGTTATTTTAGGGTCATTGTCCTGTTTGAGCTCTCTGGAGCAGGTTTTGAATGATCAAGGATGTCTCTGTACATTGCTGCATTCATCTTTCTCTCGAACCTGACTGGTCTCTTAGTTCCTGTCACTGAAAAACATCCCCTCAGCATGATGCTGCAACCACCATGCTTCACTGTAGGGATTGTATTGACCATGTGATGAGCGGTGCCTGGTTTCCTCTTGGCATTTAGGTCATAGACTTGTTTCTCATGGACAGAGTCCTTCAGGTGAGCTTTTGTGTGCCTTTTACTGAATGGCTTCCATCTGGCCACTCTACCATACAGGCCTGATTGGTGGAGTGCTGCAGAAATGGTTGTTGTTCTGGAAGGTTCTCCTCTCTCCACGGAGCAACACTGGAGCTCTGTCAGTGACCATCATGTTTTTGGTTACCTCCCTGACTAAAGCCCTTGTCCCCTGATCGCAAAAGAGTCATGGTGGTTCCAAACTTCTTCCATTTAAGGATGATGGAGGCCTCTGTCCTCATTGGGACCTTCAATGCTGCAGAAATCTTTCTTTAGCATTCCCCAGATTTGTGCCTCGATGCAATCCTGGTGGTACCATTTTATATAGACAGGTGTGTGCCTTTCCAAATGTCCAGTCAACTACATTTGCTACAGGTGGACTCCAATCAAGAAACATTTCAAGGATGATCAGTGAAAACAGGATCTGCCTCCATTCTGAGTGTCATGGCTGTAAATACTTATGTACATGTGATTTTGTTCTTTTTTTTCTTTTTTTTATAAATGTACAAAACCTTCAAACAAACTTTTTTTTACTTTGCCATTATATGGTATTGTGTGTAGGATTTTTGGGGGGGGTTATATGCATTTCCGGATGCACTGTATCTAGCACAGCTTTATGATGAATGTAAAATATATTGCAACTTTGCGAGTGTTCCCATTTTAAACTGAATACATGTTAGGTTCTGATGCTGTTGAGTGGATCAGCAAGGCGTTCAGTGACGAGTCCGCTCTTCTGAAACATGAGCTGGCCTACTGCCTTGGGCAGATGCAGGACAAACGGGCTATTCCCACGCTGATCGCTGTACTGAAGGACACACAGCAAGAACCCATGGTCAGACATGAAGCAGGTAAATACTGGAGACTGCTCAATGTACACTGAACACTGGGTCGTTCTGGTATGCATATTCACATGTTCACAGATTAAAGATTAAATGTGTGAATTATGCCAAGTGTGTACAATGTTTACAATATTGGAAACGTGCTCTATAGACCGTTCCAATAATCACATATAAATAAACCCATCATAGACATGAGCACTGAAACAGGTGTGTGTGTGTGTGTTTGTTTGTTCTTCAGGGGAGGCTTTAGGTGCGATCGGCGATACAGTGGTCCTGGAGCTGTTGAAAGAGTATAGCCGGGATCCTGTCATTGAGGTAGGATGACAACACTTTGAGCAGTAAATATTATCCCTAAATGACATTGCGTTTTGCCAAATACAACCTGGAATCATTACTGGTGCATAACACCCTGTATGAATTTAAACAGTAAGGGAAGGCTGAGTGGCCTTTCTAAATGTATTGCATAAGTAAGTGTCTAGAAGTAGGGTGGTAGAGCTCACACTCTCATATCATTGGTGTGGCAGCATGAACGTTTTCGTAGTTTAACTGCCTTACCCTAACCTTCCTGTAGGTGGCAGAGACGTGCCAGCTGGCTGTCCGTAGGTTGGAGTGGCTGCAGAGCGGCGGAGGGAAACGTGAAGAGGGAGAGACGACAGACGTGAACCCCTACTGTTCTGTCGACCCTGCCCCTCCTGCGTCAAGGAAGAGCGTCTCAGAGCTACGGACCGTCCTATTGGATGAGAGCTTGCCGCTTTTTGAACGCTACAGAGCCATGTTTGCCCTGCGTAACCTTGGCAGCGAGGAAGCTGTACTGGCTCTAGGAGATGGTAGGTTAATATGTTTGTCTTTCTCAGTTTTGTTGTAATATGTAATTTAACATACTTTGAGGTTGTGCCACGTATAGGTGTCATTGGGATGGTCTATTGGCCTCAGGTGTCACCTTATTCAGTCATTTGTTATAACTCATTTGTTTTGGTCCAACTGTCTAAAATAAAGATTATAAAAATGTAATTTACCAAGCTGCCGCACATAAATTTGTACCCATGCTAGTTCAGTCATTCCCTGGAACCACCATCATTCAGTAGTCAGAACAACATGCAATTTATTTTTATTTTCAAACAAAGGTGCTAGCAGAGCTTCATCCAATGAGACCCCCATGGGGATATTTATAGTGAAATAGTTGCATCTGGTAAGGATGCCCCCTGGGCACCTCCCTTGGGAGGTGTTCCAGGCACGTCCAGCTGGGAGGAGGCCTCGGG
>JAODUK010035273.1:0-21815 GCA_027564635.1 Typhlichthys eigenmanni | reverse complement strand
CATTCAGGGTCTCCAAGAAGGCCGAATACTCTGAACTGCTGTTTGGTGCATAGGCACTGACAACAGTCAGAGTTTTCCCTCCCACAACCGTAGGCGCAGGGATTGCTTTTTAACAATGAGAAAATTTAATTCCTGAGTACATCATATTCTGTTGAGTGAAATTCTGCTCCCCCAATGAAAGGCAAAATAAGCCTATTACACCCCTCTGATCAAAAATGGTATGTCTTCATGATACATTTCAGATAAATAGCTGTTAATTGACCAATTGGATGTTTTTTTTATATTCATTATTGAGAGGCTGCAATTTTAGTTTTAATGACATTTAAAGATGTGAGAGCATGGGGTGAACATACTGAAAATAAATGAGTTCTTTATCACAATAGTTATTTTATGCAAGACTACTGCTCTCAGATCAATTTTCACTGAGATTATAATCTGGAAACCCTGTTTGCTTTAGTGTTTGCACAGCCACCTGGATGGTGGACCAATCAGCGACCAGTGTCGGTGGATATAAGGACAATGACGTTGTTTGTAAATGGTGGCAGAGCTAGATGAAGTGATACAAACAGTTTTAGCAACACCAATTGGTCATTTCAACATTCACAGAAGATCTACTGTCCCTTCCAATGCCATACTGAAGGTTGCTCCCTCAGAAGCTCCGCCCTCATATTGGACACTCACAATTGCTATGATAGTGTGCTGTGGTGCAGAGCCAGGACTGTGTAGAAAGAAAGACCTGCTTCTTTTTCAGTGCACTGAACGTGCATCTAGCGGACCGTGAGCAGACAACTGCAACTGACACAGTGTGCATTAGGTTACCATCACAGAGGGCTGGAATGTGTACATCCTGTTAAAGGAGGCATAAGCGATGCTGGATATAGGTTGGTATTTGAACTCAACATCCCTAAACATCCTTCAGTGCTCCTTCAGAAGCTCCGCCCCACCACATTGGATGTGCAAGGCTTGACATGTAATGCAGTGTGGTCCGCACCACTCTGTGTTCCCATTGAGCCAGGGCAGATTGATAGTGAGATATCTGCTGAATTTGACTAAATGTTTTATGGATTGGAATCGCTTACCTTACCGCAAATCTTGGTTTATTAAAGGGTAACCTCACCCCAGCTCTGAGCCGGACTACACCCATTGCACAACTTAAAAATGCTAAAACATAGTCAAGTTGCTGAGCAAGGCGGAGGGGAGGGGGGGGCCCCATTAACATTTGAATTTGATTATGCACGAGTGGAAGAGGAGTATACACTGCAAAAAATGGCTCTTCAAAAATAAGTTAAAAAATTATGAATACAAGGTCATATTTGCTCAAAATAAGTAAATAAATGCCATTGGAACAAGGGAAAATTTGCTTGTAAGATTTCTTGAAATCAGAGATTATATCTGGATAGAAGAGCTCTTGTTAGGTAATTGTGTCTTATATTAAGTGTAGTTAGATATTTTTAATAGAAATTAGACACATATACTTGGTAAGATTTAGATTTTTTTTGTAGTGTACTGTTGGAAATGAGCTAGGGCCTTGCCGGTTTTTAACGGATATGACGTGTAAATCAATTTTCAGACCATAAAATTCAGATTTTTGTAAAAACAGGAATTTGGTCAATATTAACACCAGCATGTATGTGTCTCATCATAGTGCAGTCTTATTTAGTTTAGTTTACAGCTCAAACAACACACTTTAGGGTGCACTTACTGTAACAAAACGTGACTGAAGGTATAAAGGAAAGCGTTTTAATAACAAAATTGAAACAAGAACAGAATACATGTACAACATTAGCCTTAGCTTGTGACAAACAATAACCCGCAGTGGGTGAACACAAAATGCACAGAATATAAGGACAGGGGTTCAATCACGGGATGAGGAACAGGTGTGGGAGGCCCTGATTGCCACCTGTCGCAGATCGGTAGTCAGTACTCCGGGGACGGCACGCAAGAGCGCGCCCGGCCGGAGGGCGCGGCCCCGCCGCGGGACGCCGGCGTGACACTTACATTATAACGTTGACCTGAGGCGTGTTCGTAGGTCCTCTACACCAGATAGGGGAGCTATCGAGCCAAAATTATAATTTGTGGGCAGAGTATGGTAACATTAGTGACACCCACAACAGAATTCATGTCTGAACACAGACGAAATTTCTGCTATCGGCCAACAACAGCACTCCTCGTGTGATAATTCCTTTAATCTCACACTTTTGCTTTTTGAAAATGGCATTATAGTTCAAAACCCACATTTTATTAATTTAAATTCTTCAGCCTTAATTCTCTAACCTAGCCAAGACTGCTTTCAGAAGTGAAAGTTAAAGGGAGACACGGACACAAATGGAATACGATATCATCTGAACGTGTTGGAAAATATGCTCTTAAGTGCGCTGCTAATATCTGGCAAGCGAGAGACAAGCAAGCAGGGGACTTAAAGTGTGGCACAGCGACACAGCGGGAGGGAGGAAGCAGCAATGTGGGAGAAAGGAGGGGAGTGTGTGAGAGGTAATGAATAGCAAATCAGCTCCTTTATAAAACTCCTGCCTTCACTGTTCAATCAGAGTAGCCCAGATTGGCAATTTTCTTCCGGCACAATTGAGAAGGCCCCGAGGACCCTGGCCTCAGTTCAGAGAGAACGAGAGACGGAGCGAGAGAGGCCCGGCCCCGCCGCTAACCCTACTGGCCCGGCGCTCACTCACGCTTGGCAGAAACGGTACATAAGTGCGGAGCGACGACTTGCTCTCTGACTCCTCTTTGTTTCCAGTATATTCCGTCTCTTTATGATGTGAAAGGTAATGAGATGGCCTGCCAACGAGCGCTGGCTGCTCCTTCCTGTCTGAGGAACTCCTTGTTTCCTGGTAGCGAAACAGCCCCGGGGCGGACAGCAGGACTGACGGACAGCCCGCTAGGGTCAACGGCCTATATCGCTATTTGCATTCTTAACTGAGCGGACAGCTTGCTAATCTGCGTACACGCTGATGTTCTCAGTGGCCTCTGCCTGCCTACGCTCCGTGACAGATACGTGTAGATTTACTGCTGACAACAGCCATTATTGTAATGCCGGCGGCTTTTATTTGCATTTGCATGAATGCACTATTTTCGTGGTTTAAGCCAGTGTTGCAGAAACGTTGTCGTTTTGGTTTGAAACTCCGACATCACATAACACTCCCATGCCTTAGTGGTCAATGGTGATTGGCTGGCACTCACCTCTGCCCACTCCCCTTGGCGTACTCATAGGCTCATACCATTCACAAGCATTTTCCCCTACAGCCTTGAATACTTTCATGTGCCCTTCTGTTTCATTAATAAACATAAAGTCAGCTGGAGGAATGGTGGTGTGGCACATTGAGGAGTGGGCCTTACTGTAACGTTTCAGCATGTCTACATTGATCAACCAACAGTGACCAAATGCTCTTATTTGAATTAAAACTATTTCTGTGAGACATGACGGCTAAAATCGAAATGGAAAATTTCTCATTAACAGTGAACTTAGAACAAGAGAAAGACAACCATACATAACTAATTAAGCCCTGGTTAATAAGATACTCGATCATATCGGCTTGTGCATTTATGTTCTTAATTTAGCCGGGCATAATTTCCTTTGCTTCATACTGGGATGTTGACATAAAAGAGTGGGAACACCAAAAGACCTAATTGGTTCTATAAATTAAGATAAAGTACTACACACCAGCGCAAATGGTTAAATGGCTCTGTGCACTCGCTACAAACGGTGATCTAAGCTCACACACGCACACACACACACACACACAGACACACACCGACAAACACACACTGATAAAGTACGTTCTCTAACACGCTGTGAAGCACACTCATATAAATGCAAATGCACACACATACACACACACACACACAAACAGTGCACACAAGCATGCACAAAACTATGTACACACTCTCAAACAGCCATATCTTACATATACTTTATGCATGTGCACACACCATTGCACCTTTACATATATAAATTCACACACACACACACACACACACAATACGTCCGGATGTGTCCCTTCATCTACACAGCCACCTTCACAGACAGCTGGGCTCGCCACACGAGCATTGCACTGGCTCTCAGGAGAGGTAATTACTCTGGACAGCAGTAAGGCTGGGTCCAGATGGACGTAGCAGCAACATACTACTGCTGGTGAACACAACCATAACCCCTGTACTCCATACACAACACTGCTGCCAGCTTTGCTCCCCCCAACGCCACCTAACCTCTCCTCAAGCTGGATACATCACACGAATAACCCCTCCCTGTAAGTTTCAAGGGGATAGAGATGTCTGGCAGTTATGCTGGTGGACTCCCAGATGAAAAAGCCCTGGGTCCATCGTGAGAACGATGCCCAATATCATTTAATTTTACAATTTAATTTTGACTTTGGACAGACTCATTCTCCCTCTGGGCTAAACATTCCATTTTTAGTTGGTGTTGCACTCTGCAGTGGGAGGTCAAAGATGATTGGTTACAGTCCAGAAAATATGACACACATGTATCCATATCTGACTAACCTGTTATACGTCATGATATCTTCCAGAGAGGAACTTTGTCTAAATCACATTCTACACAGATTTAAACATGAATCTTGTCATGTTAGGCCCATTCAGACAACATACATGACCACACAACTTGAAAAGAAGATGTACTTATGGAAGAAATTTTAATAATTGTGCTCACTGTAAGTTGCACGACAGCAATGTGGCCAAAATGACAGTAAAATGCTACAGTATAGTGGTAAATTGAAAAACAGTGGAGATTTTTTTTGTGTTAAGTGCTATTGTGATGGAATGGTTTTCACTTCATTTAGCCGTTTATGATTTTGGGCATAACAATTGTTAATAGCACTCTAGGGATTTAAATGTGCATGGCTGTCAAAGGTTAACAGCCATGCACAAGTGGCTTGGTTAGACCCTTGAGATCCCACCCACATTTCTAATGTTCTCAAGCATTCAGGGAATAATGGCATGGCGTGAATATTAGGCTAATACGTACAGGAAGGACTGTGTGTGTTTGTGACATCCTGAATAAGTGTATTCTGATATGATGCGATGAATGAAATACAGTATGTCTGTAAACTCTAATGTACTTTGCTTTTTTCCCTTTTCATGTGCTGGACATCTATCTACTTCAATCTGTAATATAGGTAAGAAAATGCATTTTGTGTGTCTGTGTGTTTTGCTTCATTTGCATCACTGTAGCATTGGTATGGATTCCCATTGCTGTGTCAAGTTCCAGGTCTTCATCAGTTGTTGGACAAGTGTTGATCTCTACTATAAGTGTTGGTCTATTTCAAAATGACACTATTATACAGCAGTATTATACAATTATACAGTACAGTATTATATACAGTACTGTATAGACTATTTAAAACCATGCTTACATCGCAAGCTCTGCCTCTACAGTACAATTTGCTACGCCTCACATAGTCTTGAAACCCTCAATTGCAAACCAACGACCAACTTAAGCAATGCCTAAGACATACTCCAGTAATAGTAATAAAAATAGACAATGCAAGAGTATAATAGTGCAAGTCAACATTATGCAGCAAAACCATTGATATCTGTGGTGCTATTGACGAGTTGGGATATATTGTATCAAATTTACCAATAATGGTCATGCAAATAATACAATAGAAGTTATGGCCATTTGTAAACAGCCTTTAATTTTGAGTAACTAACATACAGTAGCACCTGAATTGGTTACAAACCATGCAGACGTTTCTACCAGCATTATATATACTGTAGCTTGGATACTACAGCAATATGCCTTGTGTAGGGAATCGCTGCCTTCTATACTTTCATTTGTTTACCTTACTCTAGTTGACCTGACGACCACCCACGTCTTCTTGTTTTCCAGTTTTATTTGACAATTTGTGCTTAGATATACCACCCACTGAGAATATGCATGGCTGGCTCTAGCAGTGGCTAAGATGGCTCTGCCCACTGCATGTGTAGTTGTGTTCTGGCGCATTTCAATCCCACATTCAGGCTTACTTGTTTCAGATATCGACACCTCCTTTGTCTTGACAGTGACGCTGCATTTTTGGTTTTTGTTTCCACAGCATTTAGCAAGAAATAGAATTACTCTGTACTCACGTATTTATAATTAGTTCACATACTGGCATGTTTATGGTTTATAATACATGGTGATGATTGTAGATGCAACCATTAGACCTGTCAAAAATCTAGCCACTGTATTACATGAATGTAGTTAACCACAACATTTTCACTTTACTCTATAGGCGGTTCTAAACCATATGAAAATAAACTCTTAACCTTCTAAGCCCACGGACTAAGGCGCACAATGCAGTTAGGGGGTGTCCGAATCCGCTTTTGCTATTTTAATCTATCATCACCCATTCCCTTTAAAAATACAGGTGCACTTGCATCATGGGCGGATTGCTATTATACTGGTCAACAACCTACCCTCCGTAACACTAAGGTCATCTGACAGTGGTTTATTTAAAATTTCTAGTAAGAGCAATAAGAAAATCAGCGATGCAGCCTTTATTAACTATCCCCCCAAGCTATTTAACTCACTATAGCTATCAGGGAATCCGGCTCAGTAAATATGTTTAAATTTTTTTTAAAACTCATCTATTCAAATAACTTTTAGCTGTCTTGTAACTGCACTACTCTGCACTGCTAAACTTCTACAGGAAATGATGCATGTGCAACGTATCATAATATCTATTTCTAATGTATTCTTTTAATTAACTATTATTATACCCCTTATGTTGCTAAAAATAAAAAGCTCATGGAAGGCCCGGTTGCCGTATTGGTGTTGTAGCGGTGGAATGGTGGTTGTTGTGATGGAATGGTGATCACAGAGATGGATTGTCCCGTTGTCTAGGTATCAATCCCACCGAACAAGCATAGTCTAATAGTCTGTAGTTGTTTGGTAAATATACATGCAGGGTCTGTATATCTGAGGCTATACAGCACCCTCGTATGCGTACGAGGGAGTCTTGGTAATTCCTACACTGAGTTAGTGGGTTCAAGATGATATAACCATCCATAAAAGACATGTACTGTACTGATAACTAAACTGCTACTGGAATATGCACTTCCTCCACCAGATTAGCATGGTTTAGCTCATGGTTTAATTCTGACATTCTGACATAGCAACAAAAAGGATAAGGTTTTAATATATTTCTTTCACCTGATACCTTTAACCATTTTTATTAATGTTGTTTATCTGTATTTATATATACAAATAAATATATTTATATATAAATAAAGATTAGTATTATTATATTATTATTATACCGGCAGGTTTGTGAAAGCGCTGGAGCAGACCATAGCGTGATCCCTAAAATATGGTGATGTAGTTTACACACTGATAATATTTCATATAGTATGTACTCTTTTAATGTTTAAACATTTGCATGCGCTACTGTTTTCCTGGATGGGAAAACTACACTGGTCTGAAACTACGCTTGAGTTTCCGCTTTGCGTCGCATGTACACGTACGTGTTGTAAGTCTATGTGTAGGCCTATTGTATATGAAACACAATTTATAGTTATATGATATAACTATAGATTGTAGCAGTATAACTAAAGTAGTAGATATAACTTATATCATACTACTTAAATGTACATTGGAGTCTATATATACTGTATATATATATATAAGAATGAGACCTTGCAACACTCCCAACAAACCCACGTGTAGCCTGTTGAGCTTTCAATACATTGCTGCTGTAACAAGACTCATTTTTCATTTCACAATTAACACTTTAACCGCATGGCCTTTCCTTTCAAAACACAACAGCAAGCGACATACAGTATTACATCCTTTTCTTCTTATGAATGGCCCATTAAGCCTCTGTCACTACGATGTCAGGGGTTTGCGGGGTCAACAAGTCTATTTTCTTTTCATTGTATCTCAAATTAAACTGTGAAAAAAATATCAAACTGTATTTACAAAACATAGCGAGGTGTAAGTGTCATTTTGCTGACAAATGACAAAGCACGCAGCTGCTACGCACCCACGTCGACACACATGGAAGGGTTGGCATGTGGCCGTTCCCTTGGCCTTCACTTGTTTCTCATGTACAGTATAGTCCCATGAGGTGTGTCAACATGTCCAGGTCCACCAAGGACTCTAAGGATGCATAAAGTGTCTCTGTGAGAGTGTAGTACGCTGGCTGCCTCAGTTGTTCAGTCACCGTCAACCCACCCTGGACTCGCTCCATTCCAAGGTCTGTAGTTCCAAAGCCCCCTGGGTGTTGGTCGTGCTCTGTCTGCTTTGTATCCTGTGTAACGTCTTTACAATGAAGCTGCAGTACATGCTAACTCGGACCGTGCAAAGGAAATATAAAGGCAAGCAGGGTTTTCATGGCACTGGCTGTGCGCCCTTACTCAGTTGTTGTAAACAACAGAGTCCATGGGTTCAACGTGTTGAACATGTTATTTACTGTCCTCCTCTAGTGATTCAAATGGTTGGTTGTTTAATACAGTATACACACACACACCTCATTCTGTGTTATTGTTTTAAGAAACTTGTGTGTTCTCTCCTGGCATTGACCTTGGACCTGACCTTGGCTTGCTAAATGTGAGCAGTGCCTCGTGTGTGTGTGTGTGTGTGTGTGTGTGTGTGTGTGTGTATATTGACCTCATGTTTTGGCCGTATGATACCCTTCCCTTCCTATCAGTGGGCCCCATATGGGCCACTGGAGAACAGACAAACAGATGGACACAGTTGGGATCTGTAACATCCCCCTCGCAAGATGGCAGGACATCACAGAATTGCATCACTAGGACAGCCGATTTATCCATTAGTGAAGAAATGATTTAAATGCTAATTTGCCTTGGCCCGCTGAGGTTGTTAGATTCAGTTACCATCCACTTCAGGACATTGGCCATTTCTATTTATTTTTAAGCATATTCACTACACATAATAAGACTGTACCTAATAGTCAGCATCATACAGCAGCATAATGTTCTGATTTACAATGGGAAACACTGAACACACGCCCCATCTTTATGCTATACAGTCAGTTTGCATTATGCAAGATTAATTCATTTTACAAAATGTGCTCGCAATAAGGACTGTCTCCTCCCTATGAGGTTTGTGTTAGTAAGTGCTTGGGCTTTTTTGGCAGAGGAACTGAAAAATATAAATGATAAAGCTGGAAAAGCATAACATATTCAACTTTTCTGTGTAGCAAAAAATTAATATAAAGACTGAATAGTAGGTTACACTTTTTACCTTTTGCAGGAAAAAGGTAAAGCTATACTGAATTATGTTGTTAGTATAAGCTAGACTTATTAGTCCAGTGGAAAATGGGGAATTCTGTTTTTTCTATTTATTAACTTTAACTTAAAGTTTAGTTGATTATTTGTAAATTAATGTGTATGTGGCTTTAACTGCATCTAAAATTCTGAACTAAAATGTCAACATGTGATCTTAATAAATTCCAATATGGCTAGATGTGTTGATGACTACAAACATACTCACAATGTGTTAGATTATCAATGGCTAATCTAATGACCAAGACATGCTCCAAAAAATGTACGTGGTGGCCTGAACAGACCAACCTGATTGCATTGACATGAGTCCTCGTGTGCACAGCTAGATGTCCTGCCAATGGCCACAAGTACTGTACAAGCCTCTAGCAGCCAAACAACACTAGTAAAAGCCTCTAGCAGAAAGCTCATCAAACCACAACTGAATTGTGGATTGATATTTATGAATTCATGATGACCAAAATAAGTTTTTAGCAAGTCTTGTGTTAAAGAATTAAACACTCACTTCATAACTTTGTCAAGCAACCGTATATGAATGGCCTTCTTTATAGTCTAAGAGATATATTTTATATTTTATGTGTATATTTAAACACAGTGGGCGGTTTGCCCCCTGTAATATGTTGAAGTTATGGAGACAGGCAAGACAGAGGCACAGAGGATAAAATGTTTTGACAGGATTCAGTACAAGGCCAGATGGGTACATGGAGCTCCTCTTCTACTCTTGATAACATTGCAACCATGGGTTCATAAGAGATACAGCAAATGAAATTCAATTCTTTCTTTATAGCAAAGTGCAATACTGAACAATAAAGAACAGATTTGTAGTGCCAAAACCAACAATAGAGTGATGTTAATTTGGAGTTATTTAAAATGGAAAAAAGAGAATGCACTGAAATGTAGCCCTACAGATAACATTAGGTCAATTATTATCCCTCTTCCTACCATACAAGGACTATGGAATAAAAGACCCATTACCGTACTTAGGTTACAACCAACATAGCAAAATATGTGTCAGACCCAATACATTGGGTCTAACACCAATATAAAATAATTAATTTTGTCTTTCAATGCAATAAGAGATATAAACCTTGGTCTCAGTATGACCAATGCTTCTATATATAGAAACCTTGATTAAATATGTAAAGGTTGTATGAAGGTAATTTAAATAAAGATTGGATAAATGTAATTTAAAGGTACAGTAGTCATTCTGGAGAAAGCTAGGATTTTATTGTACTTGATAGTTTCTTTACAGACAGCGCTTTGTAATTGATGTGTATATATAAATTATATTTTAAATAGTATCATTAAAGGTAGCCATTGAAAGCTTGTAAATATTTGGACTCTATCAAAACACGAACACTTCTCCTTTCAACATAATATGGTGCTCCAGTGCCGTTGCGTGGGGTTTGCTAGTTTCTGTTTCGTCCCTATGGTTACCTACCCTGGCTGTCACAAGCGTTGGATGTCAACAGCAACGGTAGGGTTGCCAACTGTCCCGTATTAGCCGGGACATCACGTATTTTGTGATAAATTGTTTTGTCCCGTTTAGGCTACTCTACTCTATTACCTCTATTACCTGACGGCACTGTTCACTCACTCCTAGACCTGATACAACAGCAGAAGCAAATGTGTGGCGTACGCGGAGCCACGGGTGATCACCTGGCATCCAATCACAGGCCCTCTCGTGAGCTTTCATTTTACGCAGCCTATAACGTAAATGCGGCATTTCAGCATTAAGAAGGTTTTGGTAATGTCTGGTGTTGTGTCGATGGGTTTAGCGTGTGGAAATATGGATACATATTTGGATAAACCTGCAATAAGTATATAAAAAAAATAGGTCCCGCGGCAAGCAATGAAAAAAGTAGACTTGGTGAGTCATGCTGTAGCGGGCGGGAGCGGGCAAGGGAGGTACCAGGCGCAGGAGTTGTTTAATAAACAATAATCTTTAATAGGAAACGCATGCTAACACACACCATACACGAAACAATAACCGACAAAGGAACAAACAGAAACCCCATCCTAAATACCAAAGCAAAACCCCCAGGTGCAAACGATACACAATCAGTGCAAGTGCACGTCTGGAAACCGAGGGCGCCCCGGTAACGGTGGGAGGGGTTGAGCCGCCCATCGGCGGCGCGGCCCAGACCGTTACAGTACCCCCCGCCCCCCCAAGGCAAACAGAGAGGAGAAAAAAAAAAACCCTGGGGGAAGGATCAGGCAAGGGACTCCTCCGGCGACCCGGCGGGCGGCCGGAGGTGGCGGCCCAGGCCGGGACCCGGCGGGTGGCCGGACGTGGCGGCCCAGGCCGGGACCAGGAGGGGGCCAGGCAGGAGGGGGCCAGGCGGGCGGGCAGACGTGGCGGCCCAGGCCGGGAACCTCCGGGGGCCTGGCGGGCGGCCGGGCATGGCGGCCCAGGCCGGGACCAGGAGGGGGCCAGGCGGGCGGGCGGCCGGGCGTGGCGGCCCAGGCCGTGACCAGGATGCAGCCCAGAGGCGGGACCAGGCTGCGGCCCAGCAGCGGGACAAGGCTGCGGCCCAGAGGCGGGATCAGGCTGCGGCCCAGGCCGGGACCAGCAGGGGGCCAGGCGGGCGGCCGGACTCGGCTGCGGCCCAGAGGCGGGATCAGGCTGCGGCCCAGGCCGAGACCAGGAGGGGGCTAGGCGGGCGGCCGGACGCGACTGCGGCCCAGAGGCGGAAACTGGAGGTGGCTGCGGCCCAGCGGCGGACTCTGGAGGTGGCTGCGGCCCAGGTGGAGGAGGAGGCCATGGCCAGGCCTCAGGCTCCAGCGGCGGAGGAGGCAACGGCCAAGCCTCGGGCTCCAGAGGGTCCGGAGACGCTGTTGGTGGCTGCACCACGGGCCTGGCGGGGCAGGGCAGCCGTGGGTTCACCACCGTGGCAGTAGGGTGCGTCGTTGGCGGCTGCACCACGGGACTGGCGGGACAAGCCAGGCGCGGGTTCACCTCCGTGACAGCAGGGGGCGTCGTCGGTGGCTGCACCACGGGACAGGCGGGGCACGCCGGCCGCGGGTTCACCTCCGTGACAGCGGGGGGCGTCGTCGGTGGCTGCACCGCGGGGATGGCAGGACACTCCAGCCGCAGTTCCACCTCCCGACCGACCGGGCGTCGTCGGTGGCTGCACCGCGGGGATGACAGGACCCGCCAGCCGCGGTTCCTCCTCTGTAGGGACAGGGGGCGTCGGTGGGCCCGTAGCACTATGCGACTGCGGAGGACTCGTCACGCCGAGTGGCTGCCTGGGCTCACGTGCACGGCGCTTCTTTCGCGATCGTCGTGCACGGGGTGGCGACGCACAACTGCAGAGCACCAAACCCCAGGCGTTGGGCAGCTCCCCCACTCGGCGCTGTGACGACTCTCGCGTGCAACGTGCGCCGGCCAGGAGAGCCACTCGTCCTCCGAGCCGCAGTCAAAGTCCTCCGTCGGCCCCGGTGTTGTTGCGGAGCTCGGGGCAGAGATGTAATCGTCGATGGACCGCGAGAACCGGTACAGCGGATCGTAAAAACTGACCCAGTTCTCGCAGCCCAGGACGAAAGGCAGCCCTCTCTTCCTCTGCTGCCGCGAGGTATCGGAGTCCGGTGGAACGGGGAGAGGATCGTCCTCGCCGTCCCATGCGCCGTACTCAGACCCCAGACACACCCCGGTGGAGAGCATGGCAGCAAAAAACGAAAAAACAAAAAGGTAGGAAAAACACAAAACCTGCTGGTCCCTTGTTTGATCGGTTAATCTGTAGCGGGCGGAAGCGGGCAAGGCAGGTACCAGGCGCAGGAGTTGTTTAATAAACAATAATCTTTAATAGGAAATGCATGCTAACACACATCATACACGAAACAATAACAACAGCGACAATGACAAAGGAACAAACAGAAACCCCATACTAAATACCAAAGCAAAACCCCCAAGTGGAAACGATACACAATCAGTGCAAACACCCGTGAGACAAGGAGCGCTGGGTAAGTGCACGTCTGGAAACCGAGGGCGGGAGCACGCATGCCCCGGTAACGGTTGGAGGGGGTGAGCCGCCCATCGGCGGCGCGGCCCAGACCGTTACACATGCCCATTTTTCGTCCTCCCCGCCTCTCTGTCTTTAAACCACGACGCATAGCGCGGAGTCGCGGACGCTAGATAACCGACAGACCCAGAACAAGAGGCAGCTTACAGCGCTAATCATTGCCCACATTTGGCAACAATGTTTACCAAAATCTAAAAAAGACAACAGTTACCGTTACGTGATGAAGTGCTTTATATGCCTCCCGGAAAACACAATGATCTCCACTTTTAATAACTACTTTTCTAACATGCACGTCAAAATCCTAAATTGTAGGTCTATATAGCCAGCCTTCTCTCTTGGAAAATGTACCCTACGGTACATAGTTAGCAAACGTTAGCTAGGCTATTATTGTAATATATTAATATAATTTCATGGGCTGACCCGAATACCATTTTACAGGTTTCGAATTCTTGATGGTATTTCCGAAAGAGTATTCGAAAACTCTTTCTTAAAAAAAAAAACATTAAAAACACTCAACTATAATTAATAAGTTTAACAGAAGTAATCTTCGATTCCTATCTTCAGTGAGCACACATAGCTATTCGCTCAAAATGGCCATTTTGATTGACACGTCAATTGAGCCAGTCAACAGAGCTGTCGGATAGTATATACCTCCTGTATTAGCCAATAAGAGTGTGTAGCCCTGCTCTCTTCTTACAAACAAGGCCAATTGCAATCAATTGTGTTGATGACACAGTGTTGGGCAGGCAATTACATTTCATGTATGTGGGTTTATATGGAGACAGTAGGGATTAATGGGAAAACATGCATGCATAATGTGAAAAAACGAATACTCGAATCCCAATATTTAGATCGAATACATACCCAACGAACGAATACCCGAATAATCAAATATTTGGGGCCAGCCCTAATAATTTCTATATGCTGTCTGATTTTCATTTAGATATTCAAAAAATAATTTCTTGCTCTAAAAGCCACCCTCCCCCTGTCCAGCTACCACTGGACAGGGGGAGGGACTTAGTGAAGGGCCACTGAACATGCTTTTCTTAAACTACATTTAAAAGTGTTAAGAACAAGGTACTTTTTTACATTTACTTGAGTAGATTTCTGAAATTGTTCTTTTTAGGTGTTATTTTACGGGAGTTGGCTAATTTTACTTTAGTCTACTTGAGTATATATTTTCTGCCTGCTACTCTACCCACCCCTGATAATGATACAGTAAAAAAAAAATTAGAATATATGGTTACCTTTCCTATTAAAGAATAAAAACACCATATCACCATGGTACCTGCATCTGTCAAAATTTGGCATGGTGTCCCTTATTTGGTAGAGAGAAAGTTAGCAACCCTAAGCAATTGATAGAATAGAACATAAACATTGATACAGTTGATATGGCAGGCATAAAACATTTTATTATGAAATGATGTATTGTATTACTTTTAACATCATATTACCTTAGACCAGTATTCATGGTCTTTAAGGACATCTATGTCTGTTCTGTCTGTGCAACTTCAAAATGTCTGTGCCCCTATAGTGTATTATTACATTAGGACACATGGCAAACATGAACTCATTAAATAGCTCCATCTACAACTGCATAGGTGGAATTAGGTGCTTTGTTCCCCCAAGACCCCAATACATTTGTGTTTTTAATAAGCACAAATGACAATAGAAGCAGATAACAATGTCATAAAGAACACATTGATTGACAGTCATGACAAACTGGAACACCTGTGAGATGTGACAAAAGGTACACATCTGGGGTCTGTGAGTAGTTGATAGGATGATGTTAGATCAATGTACGGTAGCTGATGTTGTTCACACTAAATGAACGGGAGTCATGCATGATTGTACCTGAGCCAGATCACCCCCTCCTCGGCTAAAACGGAAAAAACTGATGTTACAGCAATTTGTAATGTAAACCATTAGCTTTCATTGATCATCTATGCTAAAACTGCTTTGGTAAACACGTTTGGCTTTCGAACAAATTTTGAGTCAACAAAAAAGTGCTGTCTTACAGTATGGTACTGTATGGTGCTTCTGTCATGCTACTCTTTGTTGGTCCACACTCTGGTCTTGTTTTCCATTCCATGTTGACCTTGACCCAGTCATGGTTTCATTGCCTTGTGTTGATTTGGTTATGGTTTTCACTTGGGGGAGCCCTTTAAACCATGGCTGTGTGTTTTACTTGGTTCCTTGCTGGTTTACTGTATTTGTTATCTTCCAGGCCCGATGGTTCACTGTTTAATAGTTGTGGGTTCAGTTTTGCTCATCTTTTGATTTCTGTCTTATCCTTTTGGTAGGACTACATTTGCCTGTTTTATCACCTCGTTATCAAACCCTCCATGTACAATCACGATTATAATTAAATGTAAAACTTATTATCTGTATTTCTGTCCCAGTGCCTCCAATTTAATTTGTGTCCTTCAGCTTAACCTTTACACTAGGTGTTGTTAATGTACTCTAATAGCACATCCTAAACATGATGTCCTAAATTAAGGTTCTCACATTACATGTAGGATCAAACAAACTACTGATCGTTGCAGGTTTAACCTACTTTTTAGTATAATTATTAATATGTAAATATGCATATCCTGTATTTACAATACATTTAAAACAAACAGTTATCTTCATATTGAATAGTTGTGAACTTGTGACTTCTGACAGTCCCACCATGTTTATGCACCTCCTGGAGAATCAACAGTAGCATATTGGATTTATGCTAGCATCGCAAAAGCACGTATTAGGATGTACGTACTGTATATACTTTGTTACAACAACTAATTGTAACCTTCTAATGAAATGTTTTCTCTGCCGAACTGTGTTCTCGAGAGGGCGTGGGGTATGTTAGCTTTCCTCACAACTGTGTGATGATTAAACATTAGCTGGTGTACTGTACTGTACGCTAGAGTTCCTCATTGCTTCATTAGGACTACAATTTATTGTGTGTGTTAAGGTGAAAAAGCACTCTCGAGATTAATTCCTTGAAGTGTTGTGAAACTGTAATCATTTATTTATTTTTCATGCCCAGGGCTTGGAAAATTCATTAGTGTTTTGATGTCTAGGTGTATTAATTTTCTACCATTTGTAGTCAGGCCAGACATTTATGAATATTTTGTATGCAATTAACTTTTCAACGCAGTGTTGATGAAAGATTTCACCACATTACCGCCGATGGATGATGTTTTAATCACTTAAATGTTATCGCAACAACACAAAGGAAAGACATTATCAGTATACTGGATGTTGACAACTATGGCCATTCTGTTGTTAAGGGAAAGAATACACTTGACTGGCCACTTTCACTGTCCTGCATGGTCCCCTTGTGGTTGATGTGAAAGATGTACTGAAGCCATAGTGCTGTTATCCGAGCCACCATCTCTGCTATTGGCTCCAGTGTCCCCTCCCCGTTCTGATAAAGTCTATAACAAGGCCAGTTTTTGGCGCTGGGTTCTAGGTTTTCCCCTATGGGAAGGAGAGAGAGAGCGAGAGTAGACCTCTGGCTGTCAGGATAATTGGCAAAGGCACCTGGATCATACAGCGGTACAGACCGACTGACATTCATTACCTTTAATAGGATTTTCTCCATCACTCTTTGTGTCACTCTGCCTCTCTGCTGTGTCACCCCGCACACACACACACACACACACACACACAGGATATCCGTCTCCCCTTGTCCCATCCGCGCCAGCGTCTCCCAGAGGGTCAGCAGCCACTGTGTGTAGCTGTGCTCTTGTTATCCCTGGCACCCGAGAGGTAAAGTCACTGGCTATGACCCATTGGTCCGTGCCGAGATAAGCTCCAGTTTGTAATGATACCCGTATGCCCGGGCCTCGCCTTTCTTTTAATATATTGTGTGTATGTTCTCCTCAAGGCTGCAGCCATGTGGCTGAATCAGCGCTGGCGTTATGAAGCACCTCATAAACGCCCTTGTAAATAAAGCCCAGTGTTCGTCCGACCAGCCGCTGCCCCACCGAAGGCCTTGTAGCACTCGGTAAGAAGCCCTGGCGTGGTCACAGCTGAGGAGTGTGTGCATGCCAGACCTCAGGGACCTTATTTAAAGAAGCTTATTAGGATTCAGCGGCGACTGTTAAAGGTAATGACCAGCTGTGGGCCCCCCCCGTCACCACTGGACCTCATTGGCACACCAGATCTCATTATGACACTTTCCAGATGTCACCGCTGTCGCCGGTCGGCCCTGCCTGTTGCTGGAGCCACTCTCCCAGGTTAGGCTGGCACTGCCATGCCTGTCCCTGGTCAAGCTAAACTGGGCAGTTTGGGACTTCTGGGCCACTGGGCCAGGGAATGGGGCCAGTACATTTTGGACTGTGAGCTGGCTACAGCTTGTTCACTCACACCTTCCTTTATTCTGTAGTTGATTTTAGTTTAGTTTATTTCCATTGTTATAATGTGAACCCTTAAATAATGAGATGTATTACAGACTGTCAGAGCCATGGAAAATTAAGGCAATACAATGGGAGAGGGTTGACTTTCTTGGAAATTCTCCTTTAAAGTATGGGAATCTATTTGTAGAAATGCTTGACCCAATAATGGGGCTTCTGAATTATTGGTGTGCCCCTATTTCTCGTACATTTCTTTTCCAGCTACTTGTTTTTTTCTAGGGCAAATAAATTAATACTTTTGATTTAGAAACATTAAAATGGTCATTAAACGGTCATTTAAAGGTATGGACTGTACCATACATGGTACACTTTATTACAGATTGGCTGCAAGATACATGCCTGTTATACAGGATAAATACTGTATACACAGCTGTTTACTCATATCTTACTTATCATTCATATCACTTACTAATCATGGGTTTAGTTTAGCTTTTCTTCGGTGGCAATCAAAGTACAGTATGTATTTCACACAAAAGGGAGTATGCCTGTTTCTTTTACATGTAAGTGAATTCAATAAATGTGACTAAAATAATAGTTTTTGTACATTATTGAACATATTATCATATAATCATATTCAAAATGATTATGGGTTAGCGAGGCGGCAACCTTGCTATCTACAAAGATGATAGGTTCAGCCGCAGAGATACACAGATAACATTTACACTCAATCGACCTGTAACTCATGCTTTTGACGAAATGTAATAACACATATAACACTGTCAAGCATTTTACTTTGCAAAGCAAGTAGAAGGGTTGCATAATATTTGCATAAATGTTTCCTTAAAATCCTTTTGTTTTCAGCTCTCCCTCCAGTGAATGGTGCCCTACTTTTCTCTGCTGATTGCAATCTGGACTATATGATCAGAGAGAATATAGGAAATACATTATATTCAGATGTCCTAACTGATATGTCTTGATCTGTTCCCATATTCATACATCAATGTGATATGCATGAGAAAACTACATTTGGCTATATTGCTGTTAACACAATACTGTAGTTGTGGCCCCAGTTCCATCCTGTGCCATGATATAGAAGGTTGATAGAAAGGTTCAGTCTTTAACTTTTTCTTACATATCATGAAGATAAACCTTTGTCTTTGTTATACATTGATTTGGATGTACTGTAATTGATAATTGGGGAGATACTTAAGAACGCGTTCGCTGCAGGTCTGGTCGATTCCACTGCATCTTTGTTGTTTTAATCCATTGCCAACGAGGCTGTACCTCACAGGAGCACAGAAGCAGATCAATTTCCTCGAAGTAACAGCAGTGATGAAAGAAACAAATGTTCGATTGATCAAATACACAATGCTGCTCAACAATCTAACACAACGGCCCACAGATCAAAGACCTCACAAAGTATAAGGCTCAGTAAAATAGGTGTGGCCTTTTTGTCTTTTCTTCCAAGCAAATGTTTTGTTTGGGTGTTTGTGTGTGTCCCGAGGCTTGTTTTTTCATTTGATTTAGTAAACTATGAAATTGTGCTGGTGTTGCACAAAGGTTCCTTTCTGTCTGCCAGGCACATCATTTCATTAAAAAGACCCATATTTGTTCCTGCATAGCATATATGCTGTTCCTTTGTAGATAAGATCTAGCTGCAGTTGTGTGTGTGTGTGTCAGTAAGTACAAGTTCATCAATGGCCTGTAGGGCTTTTATATTGCTTCTTTCCGGACTTGCATATAGCGAAATATGTATTTGAAAAGCATAACCATTAATTTCAATAATGAAACCCATGAACAGTCAGAGCTGTGCAAATATTCATGGGTATATCTGTGAATGGTTTTACCCAATCTTGGAAGCCATCGGCTACATCGACTAACGTCGATTAAGCCTCTGGGCGCAAGGGCCAATTATCTTGGGTTATTTATGGGGTTCTGGTGTAGCCAGCGGATATTTGGACAGAAGACTTCTTCTTCTGTCCGCTGGTCATTGTTTATGGTCCGATTTTTTACTTGAGACGTGAGAATGTAGTTAGAATTCTGTTTGGCTAATCTTTTTAAACAGATTCAACATATGAATGCAGATAAAACATTTTTAAGACTTATAAAAAACAAAGTCATCTTCAGAATCCACCTTGGTACTGCCAGTGACCTTTCTATCTCATAGCTCCTATTAACCTGAGTCCGCTATGGCGATAATCTCTTTATTAAAGTTTTATTTCCTGTTCTGTTATAATGAACTCTTAGGGTTACTCTTTGCTACAGTACTGTTAATAATTATTACTTTTTTCAATGCTGATTGCTACAATATGTATTACATATACTGTATGTTTAACGTGTGTATGAAATGTATACCTAAGTAATCCCTTATTAATGATGTCATTATTCTAACAGAACACTGTTACGATGAAGACGTTTGACATATTCTGCTATTGACAAATGTACAGACCACCACAATTTAAAATGGAAACATGGACACCATGTCACAAAGTCAAGTGAAAAGAAAGCCAGTGAAAACAGCCTAAACATGCAAGTGTGTGTATGCGTGTGCCTATACAAAATACATGCAAGCGCATGTGAGCATAGGCGTGTGAGTGTAAGTGTCATTTCATTATGGGGTGTTCAGTAGCAAGACCAGGGTCACCACATCAGGGATTCATATCTACACATGGTCATCATTTCTCCTATATGGCTATCAGAGGGTTCAGCCAGTAAAATACCACATCCATCCTCCAGGTACTGTTTACAGACGATCCCACCAGTGACTTTTCGTATATGCTTTTGTGCATCTGCCCAGTATTCTCATGTGAAATGAGGAGTTTGATGGGATAATATTATAAACCTGATCCCTGTCTCAGCTTAGTTCCTCGCCTTATTGATTTAAGAACTGGACGCCACCAGCCAGCAAACCCCTCTCCCTAATTCTCTCTGCTGTAACAGATGGTCTTGTAAACTTTAACACGATTTTCAAAAGCACAAGCTTGCAGAGAGAGCACCTAATCTGATTACAGTATTATTTAAGGCCCCTTTTAATTGGACAGATTTAAGGGAAACTGAGAGAGTAAATTCCACTACCCAGATCCATTTGCAGCCAGTACATTCTGAAAACAGGTTAACAAACGTTGAGGAATTAAGTGTTGTAATGAATAAATGGTGGTCTGGTGTGCTGTTGCTGGCTGCATTTCTCATGAATATAACATCTATTGAGATTACTGTAGGTTAGGGCTAGAATAGTGAGTAAATAAGGACATACTTTGCAAACATGATAATAAACAGACTTCTAAACGTCAAGCCGCACATGAAGGTTTGTGTATGGCTGCACAAACGCTACTCTGCGTCACTGAGTTATTGTAAAAAAAATTTTTTTTTAACCATTCCAAATAGAAAAAGTATTGAATGTGATTTTCACTATGACACGATGATGAATGCTGTTGGCTTTATGTTTCCTCCTGCCCAGCCAATATCCCGGTTTGTCCCTGTTTAATCGAAGGGCCCCCTGCCCCACCCCATAGGCTATAATTACACTATAGTCGCCAAGCTGATCAATAGGTGGATCCCCTCCAGAACCAAAATGGCATGTGTAGACTCCAGTCACAGTGAGGGAAGGAGGAGGGCAGGGGAGAATGTGTCTCTGGAGGTTGTAAGCACAGTAAAGTAATCCACACACATTCGCTTTGAACCGCAGGAGGAATTAGCCCTTTAATCTCAATTAGCAAGCACGTCTGTGTCATCTCCCCACTTCCCTGGGCCTCTTTAATCCCTCTGACGAACTAGATCCCCTCGCTTTGTTTCATCACCTGTAAACGCACGCCAGGACAACACACTGGGTTTTTTAATGCTCCTCCTAAAGCATTCATTGATGCTGAGCTAGCTGCAAATTGCCAATTAATTCACAAAAGCCTTCCGGTGCGTTCCGCGGGCATCGCAAAATAAGTAAACAAAACGAAGCTCTGTAAATGGGCACGCTGTTATGGTCCGGTTGAATTGCAGTGGAGGAGGTGACGAGTGAAACAACATTTTTCAAAATACCTTCCGTTTTTAACAGAGCAACTCTACGGGATGTTGCTAGAACGGGACTGCACCATTAACGGCTGCTGCTCAGAATGAGAACAAGACACAGAGAGAGAGAGAGAGAGAGAGAGAGAGAGAGAGAGAGAGAGAGAGAGAGAGAGTGGGGGGGGGGGGTGGGGGGGGGGGG
>JAODUK010035262.1:0-21816 GCA_027564635.1 Typhlichthys eigenmanni | reverse complement strand
GCTACAGACATCAGTGGATGTATTAGGGTAGGTACACAAACACACCATGCCACATATTTGTCTTCTTATTTTGGTCTAAGGATTAATGGGCGCATTCGCAGCTCATTGCTGCCTCTCATAGTCCATTAACGGCAATATTTTTCAGATCTGAGCATAGTTATATGTATATTTTTCCGAGTCGACGGTACATTTAGCAAATCAACGTATTTACGTAACCGGTGACGTCGGTTACGTTGACTAATCGTCCCAGCACTAATATTGATTATGATATTAGCTTACTATCGCTTAAAATGTTGATAGTGCTAGTTCACTTTGTCATGTTATGCCTGAATTCAATAGCCTAGGGCAGTTTGGATTATATGAAATTATAAAATAATTATCTAGGTTATTCAAACAACCAGCTCATAAAATACAATAGGCTATAACAACAGCCATAACAATAATTCAAAAATGGGTAGGCCTATTCATATAGGCTAACATCAGAAACGATAATAACAGTAAAATAAAACCAAAAAAATAATCTAATCATAATAAAAAAGAACTATAATGAATATTATTTTAATATAAGAAGAATAATATGTCAAACTAAGCCCAGGCAATTAGTACAGTGGTCTTTGTCTTGGGCTTTCAACATGAAGGTTCCTGGTGCAAGCCCTGCTATTGGCATAACTAAACTCCTATCTTACTTTTTTTTTGTTCTAGAAGGAATTTTAACTATTAGCAATACATTGCATTCAGTGCAATACGCTTTGTGTAGCCTAAACATTTATACTATTCATACTTAAAATATGTAGACTGACTATGGCCAACAATCTTCAAAGCAGCATCAGTGGCTCAATTGGATACGTGCGTGATCGTGATCGATAGTCTTTCTCCATAATGCGGGTTCAACACAATAGCGATGAGTTGTTCTTTTAATAAAGGCAACAAAACACTACTTGATTAATCATTAGAATAACAGACATTGAAAGCACAAGCATGCTCCGTACTTCTTACCCCAGCGTGCTACTACAGAGCAACGGAGGTCAAGAAGAGGTATTCATGCAATGCAGGAATTGGTAACAAAAAGTAAGGCACCACCTAGTGGCGCCACCTAGCATTGCAACAACACATACACCAAACTGACTTACAAACTACAGTCTACTCATGTAGACCTATTGAGAAATAGACTACATTTAAAAGTAGGCCTACTTTTACAATTATGTTAAATGTTCAAAACACTTAGGTCTACTGTCTATCTACAGCAATATTAGATAGACATGCTTTTCTAATAAGCATATTTGACTGCATCTTCTGCCGTTTATGACATAGTCGCCACGAACTATGCTTCTAACGACACCTGGAGAGCTGTAGTTCAAACGACACAATTTAACTATAGTGTTACGAACGTTCGTTGGAACTATGGTTTTGGGAAACACCTGCGTCATTTAACGATCGTACTACGTAAGTCACCAACGTAGTTTCCTCCATAGTTCAGACTGTGGTTTTGGGAAACACTTGCGTCGCAACTGTGTAGTTCCAACCATGTAAGTTGCTAACATAGTTATCAACGATGCTTTTGGACCCCTGGTGAGTAGTGAGACCTGCAGCTGAGAATACGCTACCCGCTCAGATCGTATGGTAGCAATGTGCGACTGCTGAGCTGGTGCCGAGTCTGCCGACATGCCCCTAGTTTATTTATGGTTCTTTTACCATGCAGCAAAATGCAAACGTTTTAACCGTTTAACAAACAGCATTAAACGGTCACAATTCTTATTGTCAAACATCCCTACTTACTATAGTTTTAATATTGCAGTGGATATTCAGTGAGTACAATCTGCTGTGAGTCTACTGATTGGTGTTATGCAAGAATACACAAAGCATACTGTAACGCAGAAAAAAAGCAGCTCAAGCCATTAAACAATTTTTTTTTCCCCTTCTTATTTGCTGAAACATGAGACATGCCAGTCAGATCTGAGAACGGAAGTTCTGAAGTAAAGTTGTGGAGCTCATGGGTTTTCCATTTCAAAACTTTAAGCATGCACAGAGTAATATTTTTCTGGAAGAACGCATTCACCAAATGTTAGCTAATTTATCAACAATTCTAAACAGTTTGACACTCAAATCGCAAAGTAAATACTATTGTCCAATTTAAATGTTCCCAAAAGTCCACTTTCAGATAAATGTAAATGCAATATTTTAAATACCGGGTAGACATTATGGAACTTGCTCAGCAAATAAATGACTGCACAAACCACCAATGTAACTGAGTTATCTTTGTCTGACACTATTATACAGTATGTCATAGGGGGTTGTGAGGAACACTGTTTAACAGTGGGACTTCTATCAAAATGACCCATGTTGACTGGAGTGGGTTTATAAACAGTGTAGGCAGACTTTTGGTTCAAGCTTGTATCTGGGTAATGGGCTGTGGTTATCGAAGATTTGCATATTCACAGTCTAAGCCTGTTAAATCCTCCTAATACACTCAGCTGGTAACCTGGAGGCATATTTCACATGGCTTTAACAAACGACCAACAAATGATTCTGCTAAAACACAAATTGAAACAGTAAGTAAAACCACTTGAAGAGCACTTTTCCTTTAGCTTGTGTAGTGATGTCTAAACATGCAACATGTCAGCATGATTAACAGAACAAAAAGGGTTACAAGCGTGATAATCACATGCCAAGGGAATCAGAAATGATCAGGCTCATGGTTCACCACAAGGCCATACAGACCCACTTTGGTTCTAGAATACAGAAACAATCATTGTAAACCCTTTATAAAGGCTTGTTTCCATAAACATTTACATAGTTCCCAGAAATACGTCACCATCATCAAATCTTCATTATGACATTATAATTTAATGGGTACATATTCAAGCTCATAGCAACAAACACCAGCTTTGTTTAGGGGAAGGCCCTACAGGAAACATAAAGCACATTCCAGGAAGCCAATAAATGCGGATTAAAAATTGAAAAAGAAAGAAAAATACACACACACAACATGTTTGACCCAATGGGCACATCTGCTGTGTGTACACACATAACTGTCATGAACTGTCAGCTCATGGCATGTGGACACAATCATTCTTCATCAAGAACTCCATGTACATTCACATAGGCTGAGTAAAAATAACACTCCAATCTTGCTGAGAAAATGAGGTGTTTGATAAATGTGTTGAAATATGTCAGTTGCAAGGCACTATTAGAAAACACTGAGAGAGACACATAAGCTTTCCACTTCCTGGTTATTTAAACATTGAGCAAATAAGTCACAAGCATCCAATTCTCAGGTTGACAAAGAAAGCAGACAGCCCCTTCAGTCACCCTCCCCCAATTTAAAGTTGTGTTTGGATATGTTTAGAATGTGTGTGATGAAATGACACCAGCTGTGTACACTGGCGAGATGCACACGGCCCCCTGGTATGGAGAGCCTTAAACCCTTCCACCCCTCCTGACAGAAGCAACAGCGAGGACAAAGGAACCAAGGCCTACTCTGGTCCAGTGGACAATAGGCAGCTGTCCCTGAGGGGCTCCTGCTGTGACAGTACAGTAATACTGCATCTCTATCCTACCCCCTGGGGCCTACCCTGTCTTCTTTGTTTCTGGTATCCTTATTCAAAGAAGTGGGAAAGGTTTAAGAAGTAGAAATAGCAGTGCACTTGCTCTGTGGCACGCACACACAAAAAACCCAAGGATTTCACCGATCAGTGACCTTGACCTGCTCAAGAGCTCATATAACAGTTGGTTTGGTGTAGGAGATAGAACTTTTGTTATGCTGTGTCAATTTATTTTAAAGAAAATAAGATGATTACGCAAAAAACATGAGCTACTATAATAATAATAATACACACTGCCCAAAAACTACTAATCTCCTCTCCTCTATTTAAATGTTCTGCCCAATGCGGTTTCAGTTAATCTGTTGTTAAAATACAGTATACAGGTTTACTGAATGCACCCCAAATATTGTTCTTCTATTATATATACAAATATGATATATTTTTTCCATCCTGGTTTTACCACCCTGCATATTAATGATCCAAAGTCATCCCAATCAAGGCTTTTTTATAGGCACAATAAAGCCCTGTGATAATTGCACATCATCATGCCAAGTGTTAGAGTGCGGACAACTTTCGAGTCATTGCTTTTACTGCACACTTAGTTGTTCATACTGCAGATGAGTGGATGATAAAATACAAAGTAGATGTTGAATAAATTATCAAGGGTACTTGATATCTTTAACAGTAAACCCTTATTTTCTGTGTGATATCAGAAAATGTGTCATCAGGACTGTTATCAAGTGTAGTCTCCAGCAAAGCCCTCTCCTTAAATGAATGTCAAAAGAAGCTGTCAATGTATAGAGTATTTTTATTATGATCCATTGTTGCCTGTTGACACCAACCAACAACCTATTGCTGTGTATACTGTCTGCTACTAGGATGGGTCCAAAATACACTTGTCACGTATGAATAGGAAAGTTTTGCTCTATCATCTCTTTTGGAAACTATTTTATAGTTTATAATTTGTATCAAACCTTCCGAATATTTCATAAAAATGTTTGCCTACACAATTTTTCCTTGCCCAATTGGAGGAATAGGTGAACAATATTTGTTTCATTGTGAAATGTAGGCCTTTGCAGCCATTTGAAACTGCAATGTGATTAAAACTGGGCATACATTGAGCAAGGAAAATGATTGTGTCCAATTGTATCTCTCACACTGTATAATCAAATTGCTATTGTCTATACGGTTGAGTCCTCAAGATTTAGGTGCTCACACTGTATGGGTCGATCATCAAGCTCAACCTGACTGCTCACACTGTACGAGTAAAATAAGCCTGTCGACCATGTGGAAGCTCCTCTGAGGCAGGGAGTGGTTAAGCAAAGAAGAAGTTTTTGTTTTTGCTAGATTCAAAATTCAAAGTTGAAAGATGTATTTTTCATTATATAATTACAATAACAGTAAAACTGTATTGCCACACTCCCAAACAATGCAGTTAATAGCCTAATATAAACCTGTTAATAATAGCCTACGATAAACCTATGGCCTATGCTATATAAAAACATTACTATACGTTAAAGAATAAATAAGCCTACATTAAAAATAGATAAAACTGTGTTTTTTAAATATTTCAAAAACAGCCATGCAGCCTACAGGGAAGCAGTAGGCTAGTGCAGGCAAGGCTGTTGTCACAGCTCGACCAGCTGTAATCACTCCTCACTCCCCCCTGTACACTGCACAGCAAACAACGCCCGACAAGCCAAATTTAGGCTTGACACTTACTCATCTTACTCAGTGACCGGGCCAAAAAATGGGAGTATGCCCATCTTAAGGGTTCAATTTAAATAAACTTGATTTGGTTATTGACTTTAATGTGAATTATAATTACCTTTCAAAATTAAACAATAGGTCCAGGTGAAAATTTTGTTTACTATACTCTTTTAAATACACACTTTCAGTCAATCACATCTGACTTTCACTAATACCTAAATTAGTCAAAGCCAAAAAAACTAATTACCTTCAGTCATGCTGTGCATGATTTCAGTGCATGCCCAAAATAACTCAGAAAAGTGTAATTGCCCCACATATCACTTAACCTTGGTGTTTCTATAACCAAAATAAGAACTAAAACACATAAATGTGGGTATGTATTCATTTTATATTTTCCAAATCGAGGCAGCTCTTTCACTGACTACAACCACATGTGCTCTCAGCACAAGCCAAGAAACCAGTTAAACCACACGCCATTATCCTGGATATATTGAACGCAAATTACGAGTGCTCACAGTTTTTGAAGTACCAACCAGTCAGCAACATAAAGGGGCCCTTATGCCCTTAGAAATAGTTAACTTGTGTTAAAACCAAAATCAAGGCACTGTAGCAGAAACCACACCCAGATGACACTGCCCTGTTAGTACACACATGAAAACAGCCCACTCAAGTAAATAAATACATAATTAAGCCAAGTATTGTTGAAAGATTTACATTCTATGTAGTGATAATTCATGTGTAGGAAATATGTTAGCTAACTGAAAATAATACTTGAGCAACATTTATAAAACAATTTAGCTGTTTAATGTTGCATCATGTTTCTTAAAACTGTTTACAGCATGTCTCTCGTTTGGAGTTTTGTGTAATAGTGTTTCAATGTGCCTGTGAGTCCTTCTACCTCTGCTGTCATTATGTGTTGCCTTTTTTAACACATCTGCTGACTTGTCGAAAGCACAGCTGGAATTTGTGGCATTAGCTATGTAACTGACATCTTAAATATTGAATATAGAAGCAATGCTCAAATTCTCTGCATCTAGTAAACATGACAGATCTTTAGGATGACAAACTGCTGAGAGTTGTTACTGCAACCCCCACAGAGTTGATTCAGATACATTGGAGGCTTATTTGAGACTTGCATTAAATGTACAAAGCAGAGGCATTGTAATGTAACAAGTGATGCATGCTTCTCTGTCCTGACAACCCCCCACCCAAACAATACCCAAAACATATTGGAAGATTCAGATAAGCACACATCCCACCACACATATTCAATTTCTGACAATTAGTGTTACAGATGGTGAATTTTCCCTGACCTAGGGCATTTGTAAGCAGATATAAAACAACTATTTAATGCTAACAGGAAGTCAAATAAATGCATTTAGTACTTCTCTGGGCTGATGAAGACATGATGAAACCAGGCACACATGACAAGTGGTAGCCACATGAAAAGAGCTGATGAAACTGGAGACAAAACACTGTAACTTGTTTTGAGAGCTTCAGATAGCTAGGGCAAACAGCCACACTACATGGGCTAATAATGTGCTTAGGGGGGTGGGAGGTGCGCGCGTGCGTGTGTGTGCGTGTGTGCGCGCGCGCAAGTTTAGAGAACGGGTCGGTATTAAAACAGTACGTTGCAACTTTGTTCATTTTCCTGTCACAAATGCATTCTATCTTTCCCAGGAAAGGAACCATTGGCTTACATTACTGCCACACTGCCTATATCATAGCAGCATCTGTCTGCTTTGATTTGCAAACCGATGTATTCAATGTAATAAAGGCGTATAACCTACTGTAGATAAACGCGCCTTACCTAATCAGCAGTGTAAAGTGTGAAAAGCTTACAGGTAATGGCATGGGTAGCATATAGCCTAACGTGCATCGTTACTATTGAACTATTGAACAGAAAAGTTAGATCGTGTTTAGCGCGCGTTTACCAGCACAAACATGACAATACGTAAAACCTGCCCAAATACCAATAATTGTGCTGTGTGTCTATTTGTGCACAGCTGTTTGAAAAGTTAGCTCGTTCAACACTTCACCGAACGGGTAGCCTATCGTAAAAACATATAATCTAAACAGCTGGTTTACATCATAGCCAAATCTCAATAAATATACATTATATTAGGCTACGTTAACAGACATGGATACGCTTAGAATAAATGTGTTGTGCAGTTTGACACAAACTTGGACCATCAATAAGTGATTCCAGACAACAAGGCATTAATCATGTATGATAGGGCATAATGGTCTGCTATGACAATTGACGTGTTTTGCTTTTCGCACATTATAACACTTATAGGCTGCTATTGCAATGCCCCACCGCTAAAGTTTTGGAATACGTAATTGTAGAGCCATTACCCGACTCTACGGATTACATCGAGGTGGAGACTTTACTAAGCACCGTCGTAGTTTGATACACAAAAGTAACACGGTGACACTACCACTACACCGATATCCGATCTTAAGACAGTCAAACTACAGTATACTAATGCGAGATGAATCCATTTCAATAAAACAACTAACTACATTGTAGTACGTTATTTCAGAAATAATTGTACAGTGGTGCGCTACACTGCGCACATGGTGTCAGATGCGGTGCCACCGGCTGCACAAAACTACACGCGACAGAAGAAGTCGCTCACCTTATTGAAGTTGTAGTAGCCCAAACAGTGGCCAAAATCCAGGTTTGGTGGGTCCCCGGGAATAGAATTTCCACCGGCCGTCGGATAAAATCTTACATCCATGTTTCCAGGAACCGTGCAGCTGCAGCTTACACTCTGCAGTTATGTGTTCCTACCTTTTACAATCCACACACAGGCGAAAGCTTTGTTGGGATGCAACCAGGTAGCCTACTCGCAAAAATGTTGGGGTGAAAGCAGTAGTAGTCTTGCAACTTTTGATATCCCTCTTCTATACCTTTACGAGGCGCTTCATTTTTTGAAGGAAGCCAGATGAAGCTTGGACAGTGTCCAGGATGTTCCGTACGGAGGGTGTTGTTGCGCCAACCATTGAAACGCAGCTGCTGGGTACAAAGGAGCCACACGACCGGCGAGCGAAAGCGGTTCCACCTCGTTTCTATTGTTCAGATGCAGTAATATAAACTATAAATAATTGGTCATAGTAATGCAAAACGACCACAGGTCAAACAGGCACTGTCCATGTATGAATATTGGACGCGTGTTATCCCCCGTCGATTCTCTTAAGTTTGTTATCCTAACTTACAAAAGTAAAGCAGTTTTACTATTCAAAGCCTAAGTGAAAAGTGACTAAAACCTAAAGGACGCCTTCAAGCCAAGTATGCGGAGTCTGCTCTCTAAACGTTTACAACTGGTAAAACAACACTTCACAGATGGTGCACAAGTAATGGGATGATGTAGCTACACTGCCTGGCTCGTTCAGGCTTTGGCTTGCTTGTCGTAATGATGAACAGGGTGAAGTGTGTGAAAACACTGGCCCCGCCCCAAACACGACAAGCCACTCCCACCTCAGCTACAAACCCTGCATTTATTTTATGTGACATTCTTCTATTGATTGAGATGACAATATAATCATTTTAAAGCCTCACCCTGATATTCTGACACATTATTGGCTTCACGTGAGGTCTGTAATAAAACTGCATGCACTGCATCAGCACAATGACATACAGCCATTAAAAACAATCAGCATAGTGTGTGGAAAAATAATGAAACAAAATGCAACACTAGTTTAGTACCACCGCATAGAAAATGGGCTGTCTTTTCTCATTTTTTCCTATTTGTTTGTCAAAACCTAAATAGGTAATTTGTCTATGCTTTCAGAGGAGAATGCAAACTATGTAGCCTATGGAAGTGTCACATTTCATCTGGGCTACATAATGTATTTTAAAAGATTTCCATGTTATTAGGAGGTTAAGCACTGCTTTACATGCATAACTATCACACAGAATGAGTCACTAGCAGGGCAAGATAATCTATTGCAATATACAGTATGTACATTTGTTATATTTGCTGTAGTATTTACTATAATTTTTAAATTAAATAATCAGGTTAGCAATGGTATTCTGAATGAAAAATTATGTATGAGAAAATAATTGGCCAACATTGGATCGATCTACCAACCGTGTCCATGGGTTGTTCTGGTGTGTACTATTGTAAAAAATACAGTATTTGATGTTACTGAAAACCATTCATCCATGCTAACCACACAGTGTCACCATCATGGTGACACTGTGTGGTTAGCTTGAGTGTGCTGAATATGTGCAGTGAATTTTGTTATATTGTAATATGAACATCTATGACTGATTTACATGCATTTCTGCTTGACCTGGCAGTGCTTGTAGCCCTGTGCTTACAAGCCCTGGTTCAATCATCCCACATATCATTTTAGTATTGTAAACATTTTCCACCAAATTCAAAATGGTTGAGTTGATCCAATCTTCTTCTTCTTCGCACGCACGCACGCACGCACGCACGCACGCACGCACGCAGGTGATTACTGTACATTACCTCTCACATATACTTTATACAGGCGGTTATAATTACAGAATCTTTATTTTTTGTGTTTTTGCAATGGTGACAATGTTCTCTTTGTCTGAAAAGTCCATTCATTTGAACTTTCAGCATTCTGGCACTATTATTTTATTATATACAATGAATTTATATTGAACATTTTCACACCATATTAAAAAGTGAGTGCTTATTTGTTTTTTTAAATGACTAGCTGGATATAAATGTATTACCTCAACATAATACTTCCAGTAATAAGGTGAAGACACAAAGAGGTACCTTCAACATCTGGCCTATAGGTCTACCCTTAGGCCAGACATGAAAGTTAATGATGTTTCCGCCTTTATACAGTAGTAAATGTCACTATAGTCTTTTGGCCACTGGATAAATACAACATATATCACGATTTTCCATCATTGGTATGATTGTATCTCATGGCCAAATATCTGTGGTGTCAAATAGTGCATTACACTGTAGGGATAACAAGGAAAACAGCACACAAGAAATCATCATATATTACAGATTCATTGTTTGAGGTATCGGTCTAATTCCTTGTCAATAAATTATATTGTTAATAAATCTTGAATGTTAAACATAATGAAATTCTGTTCTATGTGTGGTAAATGGGACAATACAGTAAATTGGTGTTATGTCACACGTGACTGACTTTTTGCAGCATTGCTATCCAATAACATACTGTCTAAAAGACACACCTATTCCATAAGGAATTATTTATTCACATTTCTAATGTTATGCATAAGTGTGCCTTTAAAGTGAGTGTTATCTTGTGGCAGTCTAATATTAACAATACATTTAGAGCATTTAGCAGACACTTTTAATCAAAGCGACTTACAATTAGTACATTTGTCACTAGCTGAGTAGGTCATACATCAGTAATCATAAGCAAACAACATTCTGTTGGAATAATGACACCAGCATGTCATCAGCACTAACACACAGTACATTACCAACATATCATTCAACCCTTAAAATAATTGCTAACAGCTTTAATTCCAGCAAAGTGCTGATCTAACACAGGAAAGATATTATTTGTACACAGTAAAATAATTAATTTAATGTTCAATAGGGCTCCTCTATTAGGGAATTGCCCACCCATATGGTACAGTAACAGATTACTCACATACTGTATGTATCAAGCAGTCCAAGGAAAATAATCGTAATGATAGTATAGACATGAACTAAACTACACAAACCACAAATGCTAGCAACATATAATATGATTTGTCCCTTTCAAATATTGTTTTGTTCTGGTATGCTGTTTGTTGTGACAGATTAATTCTGTATTGGGATGCATATTGAAATGGTCAGGCACACTACGGTCAACCCCTGTCTATACAGCAGCATTACTAACCAACCTCATTAACACCACTACTGTTTTAATAATTTACGTCAAACAGAAGAGCTCAAAAAACATGTCTGGGCATTAACCTGTTCACCGTTGACGCTTAGGCCAGTCTCTTTGACTGCTAGAAGGTACACTCTAGTCTAGACTGCATGTCTATCAACACTAATATTAATATTGATCCTAGCTAATATTGGAATCATCCTAATATTGGGATAACACTATTGCAAAGGTGAAATACACTATAAGCACTTTGAAAGTTCACAAGTACACTCATTGAATGTTTTATAGTGTAATATTATTGTGATCCCGCTCTACTAAGGTGAGGAGTAGAGCGGAATGCAAGCTACTCAGTGCTCAGATGTGGGAGGGGCATGAGCACAAGGGGAATTTTCATAACTTTAAAACAATATGAATATATGTTGCCAGATATGTCAGAAAAGATCTTATAAACACTCTCTTATTAAAATAATAATAAAGTAATTATGTGCTGTACATATGAACACCCTGTATCATTGATGTGAAAAGACAGCTATTGTTAAGTGCTATTAAGTCAGAGAAAATAGATGATAAAGATGTTACTGCAATGTTTGAGTCGATTTTTCAACTCTAGCAGTAGAAATGTGGAATACTCTGGTCTGATTTCACAGACATGGTCTAAATGTATAGTAAGTTATTGCTAAATGTAAACTAATAAATTTTTTGTCAAATTCAACAAATAACTCCTCGCATTTCACTATCTTACTGTACTCTGTGCATGTTAAAAAAAGAATCCAATACTTCTACACAGTCATAGTCTTTCATTGGCTAACAGCATTTGGGTCTCAAACCAAAACAGCAATATTTTCATTTGGGTGTATTCGTCCACAAGCCTTTACAATGGTGTTTATCCAAGATGTGTATTCTGTACTGTAGCTATGAAAAGAGTATTGGGCCTCCTACACACTACTGACAGCAGTATCAGTGACGTGTGATATGCAAGTCCAATCAATGGTGTTCAATGCTAACCTGCTCTACAGTACTGTTTGGAGATGGTCGACAGTCCATGATGTCTGCCAAGGAATCAACACCGTAATTATAGTATGTGCGCTATGCATGTGCTTGTACGAGTTGCTTTCCTGTTTGATAGTGGAGCACGCATGGATCTCCATGCCTTCAAAAAGCTGCACACATTGATACACCTATGTACATAATCAAATCTCATGCACATTTGTGCATTACTTCCGCACATTAAAAAAAAAACACACACAGATTACATCATAGCTCTGCTACATTTCCAGCTTGATTATTGGATATTTTGGTTTTGAATATGACACAACATGAGCTGCAGTTTTTGTTTACTCCCATCTTTAATGTTCTTTGGCTGTTGAGCTGGTGAACTGAATTCATTTCCTTTCTGGTGGTCGGGTATCAGTGTCTCAGCTAGATGAGTTATGCCTAAACACCATGTGTCATTTCCTTTGCTGTAATTCTCCTACCATTTGGTAACCTGAAAACAAATTATCTTCTGTTGGCTCACGTTCAAATTCAATTAAACCAGTGCAGAGTAATTATACAGAGGTACAAAATAGTAATACATGAGAAATAATTAATTAACCTAATAATCTTGGATTATTAGCTGGTTGTTTTTGACAATGTGCGACACCTTTACAAACAACTAATTATGGCTACTTGTCACTGAAATCCCACCAAGTAGCATGTTAGCATAATGCCAATTTATTATTATGTGAATGTTGTCCTAATAAAGCATGCAAAGATGCAAACTCAGGTACTTGTCATGCTCAGAGCTATTGATTATCATCACAGTTACCCATGGAGAAAATATGCATGCCACAGCTAAATTGTGTGTTTAATTTACATGGGGATACTGACACATTTTCTGTCAAACACTATTCTGCATAACAGCGCTGCATGTGTATTCTGCTGTAATTTAAATTAATGTACATTTAGATAATTTACAGATATACTCTATTTAGCTGTTTAGTCTGGTGTTGGGTATTTTAAATGAATACTAGTAAAGCTTTACAGTCTTTATCAATTGAATCTAACTTTCAGCTTGTAGAACAGTTAAATATTTATGCTTCCCCATGGTTTGGCTTGTTGTTTCTGACAATGTGCGCTGTAGTTGTTTACTTCCACAATACTTTTGACAATATTTCTCTGATTTAATGTAATTTGTAACAAGAGTGCAATGAATACAATAACCCATGGAGGAAATATTGATCATTCAGCCAAACGTTTTTGAGGTTATTTTGTTCTTAGGGACACTTTTAAAAAGTGTGAACACTGCTCTCGGTATAAAGAGCTCCAGTCTCACCTTGATTTGCGTTGAGAAGTCCCTCACTTTTTGAATTCACTTTTTATACCAGCACATTCTCTCACTCATATCTTCACCTTTGAAGTGTTTTAATGAAGTCGGAAATTAACTTCTCTTCCACAGGCAGAGGGAACCACACAGAACAGAGCATAGAGCCCCTGTCAGACAAGCAGGGGGGACCAGGGTGTTTACATGGCATTACATGAGTAATGTGGGCACGCTGGCACTGTGGCATGGCAGCGTCTGTCTAGTGTTAGTGATCACTCAGTCCATTCACACGGACACACGGACACACACACACTCACGCACGCACGCGGACACACACTACCCAAACACATCCAAATGAGCCACAGCTAAGTACATACACATGCACTCACAACCACACTCTGCTCCTCTCTCTATCTTTCTATCTTTCACTCTCTATCTCAAACAGACATACGCGCACGCGCGCGCGCGCACACACACACACACACATCTCTGTCAAATGCATGTCTGTCACTCACTCAGAGATAGACAGTAGCCTGTATCTAGGCACTAAACACATTAAAAAGTAATTATTCACCTATCTATGCCCCCCTGTACACTTAAAAAATATTACTGATTATAGCTAGAGTTTCAGTAGCCAATAGCTTTATGTTCAACTAAAATCTCACTCTTATAATACAGTCATTTTCATTTTTCATTCATGGTACTATTAAGAAAATATAAACGTTAGAAAATCACAAAATGCAATCACATCAGCAGAGCAACGAAGTCAACATAAGTGTACTAATGGCAGACTGAAGGAGGGAACGCCCGGCGCACCTTGGCTGCCGCTTCTCCTTTTGTGTTATTATTATATATATCTTTAAGAATCCGAATCAAAACCGGACCATATTTTACTGGGACATATTCTATTTGTTTCTACTTGCCTCTGATTGATTTTGCACTTGCACTTATTTTAAATTAACAGGACATCTACAGTACCTGACGCCTACGCCAGAGGATTATAATAACCAGCGGTCATATCCCTCCGCCACCAAATACCTACCATCCATCGTCTCGCCTTCGATGTTGATTTATCCCATTTCATCTCCTCTGAAATATTATTTTGCTGAGCTGCTACTACTAAATTCAAGGTCCTTTAAATCCCCTCTAGCTCTATGTTCCCACCCTGGAATTATTTGTCGGCCAAGATACATTCACCGCGGGACTTGACGTAAATTCACACACACCAAGTCTCTTATCCCCTCGTTTTGGTCTAATCAACGAATCGCCCCTCACAATCCTTGTCCAGCAGTTAACAGGCATTGTACACTCCGCCAGATTCTTACAGTGACTACAGTACAAACCCGATCTCCAATAACTGCCTTAAAATTGTATTATTCAATGTCCGATCCCTCTCTGATAAAGCTCTCATCCACGAGTTAATTACTGACAAATAACTTGACATTCTATGCCTAACGGAGACATGGCAAAAACCAAATTATTTTTTCATCTTAATCAAGGCGCACCACCTCGATTTGATTACATTTCTCAACCTCGCACCACTGGACGAGGGGGCGGGGTTGCAGTTCTTTCACGTGACATTCTGAATGCCAGATCTGTTAGTATACCTGCATATACTACATTTGAATGTACAGCCTTTAAACTCACTGGCTCCCAACCTCTGATTGTTTTAACTCTATTTAGACCTCCCAAACTATCTGACATGTTTTTAACAGAATTGTCCTCAATATTTGCTTTGATGTACTGCATGTAGCTGATTTTAATATTCATGTTGACGAAACAGCTAGATGTTCATTTTCTGCAAATTTTTTGTTGTTACTCGACGACCATGATTTCATAGAAAATGTCACTTTCCACACTCACAACAAAGGTCACATCATTGATTTAGTCTGCTCCACTGGTGTTTCTCCTGTCGATGTCACTGAGGGACACCTCCCCATATCTGAATACAAACCCATCTTGTTAGAAGTATCTGCCCTACTCACAAAGCAACAAACTAATTGCTCCATCAAATTTAGAAATATAAAAAACATTAATCCCACTGAACTCATGAACGTGATTGACTCATACCCCTGTACCACTTCTCTGTCCCCCCTGGAACTCACCACTCACTACAATGACTGCCTTTCCTCCTCTCTGGATACCCTTGCTCCCCTCAAAACCTGCTCAGTCTCCTTCACCTACACTGCCCCCTGGTACAACCCTGACCTACGGCAGCTGAAAGCTGCTGTACGGCGATCTACCTACTACTATGACATCATCAAATCTGATAAAGTTATTTTTTCAACAGTTAAACACTTACTCCAACCTCCTGATAACAGTCACGCCGCACCCACGCATGAATTATGCTAATCATTTCAGGACTTTTTCAATTAAAACATTCAAAATATTCACCTACACCTACAGCCACCCTCCACCCCTGCTGGAAACCTGTCCTGGATGAACACATCATTGGACTCCACCTTTACCTCCTACCTCTCTGACTTCACTGACAAGTCCATTACTGAAATATTTCTGAACTCTAAACTCTTCTTCCTGCCAACTCGATCCCATGCCTACTAGCCTCATCAAAACATGCCCTCCCTCTCTCTCGCCTTCTCACTGACACAATTAACTCCTCTCTCGCCACCGGCTTCGTGCCCCCCCCATTTCAGTCTGGATTCCGTCCCAAACACAGTACTGAAACAGCCCTAGTAAATATCACCAATGACCTCCTCCGTGCAGCTGACTCCGGCCTCCTATCCATCCTCCTCATTCTTGATCTGACTACAGCCTTCGACGCCATATCCCACCCACTCCTATTGGAACGTCTGGCTGGCATTGGTGTTTCGCACTTTCCTGGTTCTCCTCTTATCTCTCAGGCCGCAAACAATTCGTTCAACTGAAATCCTGCAGATCAAGATGTGAGCCAGTCTTACTGGGTGTCCCTCAAGGCTCGGTCCTGGGTCCTCTGCTGTTTGTCATATACCTCCTACCTTTTGGGCATGATCATGAGACACCACAATGTCAACTTCCACTGCTACGCTGATGACACCCAGCTCTACATATCTACCAAACCCACCTCAAGACTCCCCCTCCCATCTCCCTCACAGATTGCCTTCAGGACATCCAGAATTGGATGACACTAAATGCCCTTAAACTGAACAGCAGCAAGACAGAGGCTCATTGGCTCCAAAACCACTCTCTCCACGCAACAAAACACTAGCCTAAATATTGTTGGTCTTCTTATTACACTGTCATCAACTGCCAAAAGCCTTGGTGTGACATTTGATAACTTCCTTTCATTTGAATTACACATCCAAACCATCATCCGGGCATCTTTCTTCCACCTCCGAAACATATCCAGACTCCCTCCTTCACTTTCCTACTCAAGCACTAAAACTCTAATCCACGCCTTTGTCACTTCCCGCCTGGATTACTGCAACTCTCTTCTCTCTGGCATTCCCACCAAATTAATCAATAGACTGCAATTAGTTCAGAACTCTGCTGCCAGAATCCTCACCAATACAAGGTCAACAGATCACATTCGATTTCATTGGCTTCCTGTAAAATTCTCAACTGACTGTTTCATTTTTTTTTGTATATATTTCTAAGATCAAATGTTTATTTCTATAGTATGTATGTTTCAGCCAACTGTTTTATATCTATGTACTTGCTATGTAAGATGTCCTTGAGTGTTCCTTGAGATATATTTGTACTTTCAGTTCTGTTCATTTGAATGTCTTATCTATAATATTTTCTCACATGCAATGGTGTTCTACATAGAGAAGAGTGTTTTTGTCTTGTCTTATCTGAGGAATTGTGATGAGTTGTGACATGCGCTCATTGGCTGTCATATTCTGATAAATGTACTCTCCAAATGAAGGTCCTGCTGGAGCTGATGATCTGCTTGAATTGTCTCCTTAGGACTCTTATGGCCATGCAGACCCTGTAGCTACTGTAGCTCCTCTGACTATTGTAGCATGCTGATGGTTCACTCTCCATTCCTTCCTCTCTTCCTTCCTTTCCTTCTTTGTTTTTTTCCTCCCTTCCTTCCTTCATCCCTCAGCCTAGCTACAGTTACGTTTCATGTGGGGCCCTTGCGGGCCATGGCCTCTATTACACTTGGTTGTAATGGGAGATCCTAGCTCAAAGGCTCCATTCCCCATCATCTATGCTGCATTGGGCATGTTTATCATTATGTTCAAATTGCTGAATCATATATGTTCCTTTTATATTTGGATTGGGAAAAATGTAGTCCCATCACTGCCCCAAACCACAGTTCACAGGGCTTTACTATATTTGGTTGTATTCAAAAACGTGTTATTTACATTAGCTTAGCCTCACTGCATGTACAGTAGGAGCACGCTTCCTTGCGTTTTAGCATTCACTGTATGTGCTGTGAGGCATGCCAAACTCGGCAATTTAATCATTTATGCAGGCATGTCTCTTTTTTATGTTTAAACATCTTGTAATGAATGACACCTGTACCCCAAGTAATACAAAAGCTTTTGTTGCAGTACATACCGTTGGCTATGTGTAGCTGTCTTTTTGGAGGCCAGTGAACAACCACGGCAGCATACTGAAAAATCAGCAGGATACCTCATTATATTATTCTCAATTAAAACCTGTCCTCAGCAGCATTAGTCATCTTAGCACTCGTCATTCATACTAATTAGTGCTTGCCTTCGGTACTGCGCGCTAGAAGAGGATATATTTCAATATCCCATTAAGCAATTCAGAGATAGGCCCTTGATTGACGTTCTCTTACACCGGGAAGTAATTACATTATATGCCTCAGTTTCTTTTAACATTATCAAATTTCATGATGTTTTTGCCATTTTATCTGTATTATGTTTTACAGATTATCTATATAAAATGATGAGCTTCGTAAAAACACAAACTTTGATGCATGGTACAGTAGATGTTGCTACAGAATTGAACTAATTTATAAATAGTGCCTCAGTGGTTAGTTCAGTGGCCTTCAACTTAACATGTCATATTTTCTTTACTGTATCACATCAAATTAATAAATAGATAAATAAATAGGAATCTGACATTTTATCTTATTGTATTTAATCTAGATTAACATTTACATTACATTCTTTCAAACATCTGCTTCTTCCTCTAAATAACTGTTATCTCCTTATCTTCATGCATCCACAGATACTTCCCTTTAATGCTCAGCTGTGTTCAAATTAGGTAATATATGAGTGCACAAACAATGTATCTTTAAAGACACAGAACATAATATAGTATTATATTTGTCTTAAGTAATGTGTACTATTTCTGCTAATTTTTTTATTTACCAGTTAAAAAACAGCAGGCTACAGTCCACAATAATATATAATCATACACAGCTACTTATATTCAAAATATAAATGCATACAGTCAACCCTTAAAATGTTAGACATACGGTACTATATATACTGTAGGTCTGCTTCAGTAGGTATACTATAACAGCATTTATTATCATTTGTCAGTCCTGACTGAATTATAAATGTCTCATAAAGCATTGTATTGTGTATTTCCTGTTTTCTAGTTTGCTTGGATACAGTAATGATTAATAGTTCTTGGCTGCCATTTGGAAAATGTAATCAGTTATTCTGCCATAATATGTCAATATAAAACTATTCATATTCATACCAATCCCTGAAAATAAAGGTTGTTTTATTTTTACAACACAAATGACTCACAGGAAAGGTGTCATTGTATCACACACTAGAAGAAAATGAGCTATACCGAGGAGCTGTTGCGTCAAACACCATTATTCATGTCAGGAGAGATGATAATACAGCTTTATCAATATGAACACACAATATGAGTACAGACTTCTTTATAATGTTTACATACAATAAGTGGCTTACAATAAAGGCAAAACTGTCACAGAAGAAAGTATTATGTTCGCATGCAGATACAGTATTCATTCCACCATTATTCTCTATGACACTGTCAGGGGCGTAGCTAAGTGGGGGCCAGGGGTGGCCTCTGCCACCCCATTACAGTCGCTGGCCTCACGAGTCACTACGATATTTCATCTGTTTATATTTCGTATCATATCTTTAGAACGGTAAAAGCTAGAACTCAGGGATTTTTCCTCAAAATCCTGACATTCCGCTGAGGAGATTGGTATATAGCTTGTCTTTTATGTTATAGCATTAGGGGCTCTATAACACGGTAACAAGTCGAAAATAAAATATCCCTTGCATAATGGCTTCTCGTTTGTTTCTGTTCATGTATGAGATAGAAACTCAGGTTTTTTTTCCGCCATAATCAAGACACTCTGCTGAAGAGATAAACATATGGCTTGTACATAACAGAGACTTTGCAGAACCACGGCCAAGTCAAGCCTATAATTGCAACTGGAATATTATTTATCGAATGAGTCAATGAATCAAAACAAGATACACGTGTGTTTAGCCTTATATAATGTCCCCTGGGGAATTTACTCAGTTATAGATGGTAAACAATGAAACGCCAAAAATAATACAAACTACACTGTAAAAAATAAAGTGATCAAAATGATAATTCTTGCTAACTTCGAGCTCAAATCAAAACAGTATCAGTTAACAGTTACAATTAACAGTGGTTAACCTTTTAACACATTTGCCAAATGGAAGATCATCATGGGTATATACTTTACATTTCTTACAGGTCCGGGAAGCAATGGGTTTCCTTACGATGTGACTTTGGATGGGTTATTACAGTTGCAAACCAGTTGCATTTGCAATCATATACAGTAGCTTACTGCTGTATAACTTTGGAATGTGATGCTGCGATGCATATGCTGCAATTGTGTGAGATGAAATGCCATTATTTAGGTCTGACCGTCTCCATTTAAGCAGTAAATGAATGTGTTATTTCATTGATGATGAGGTATGATTGTACCATCCTAACCTTGCAGTTTGGCTTCACTGCAAGAATGAAATAGGAGCTTGTGGCGTGAGATCAGGATGATGATGATGACGCTTGTGTTTGTATTCATAGCACAAGTAGGTTTGTGTGTAGTTTCACTGATGAGATGCACAATGCATTGCTGCCTATACGGTACAGAGTTCTAGTGCTCCATCCACAGAAATAGTTATTGCTCCAGTAGGCTTTATGTGTTATGGCCAGGCTACATCGACAGCGTAGCGTAGGCGGAGCGTATGCTGCAACACTACACTTCCATATTAATCAATGGAACCGGCTACACTGGCCGTGAGAGCAGCGCGTAAGTGGAGCGTATACGCTGCGGAGAAGCATAAAAATAGAACAGTTTTCTATTTAGATCTTTTATGCGAGGTGTAGGCCAGACTTTACATAGAAAATAGGTCATCAAATTGCTGTATTTTAAAATAAATGCCGGCCTCTCCCCACCTCTTTATTTGTCCCCCTGAACATCTGATACAAAGGTTCCTCCCCGCATCGATTTTGCCACTAAGCTACAAAGTAACTGTCGACCGGGCGTCTACCAGCTGGCAGTTGCTAAGTAACTTAACTGCCTACATGTAGTCTGTGTATACGTATAAACGTACCAATATTACACAAAAATCTGTTGAAGATGTTGTTTTCACAGCGATGTGCAGAGTGCAAAAACGGAAGACGAATGGCCGTGTCCGAATTCTATAGTTAGCTATCCCAGAACATTTTTGAATTGTACGACCTACGTGCGCAGCAGGTGTAGCCTACATTACGTTGCACGTAAGCTCCGCCTACGCTACGTGGTCGATGTAGCCTGGCCGTTCAAGCAAGCAGGAATAGAATGTGGAGATCTAGATTAAAACACAAGCATTTATACCTATAACCGCCACGCCGGGTCAAATTTACCCGTAATCAAAATGCATATATTATAAATAAGTTTCTTATTTTTGTTTACACATTCTAGTTACTAGGCGACAGTATACAAGTGTGTGATCAAAATCTACATCATTCAAAACAGTAGATTCTCAAAGGGTCAGCTGGCCACACACCACACACTTATTCAGCTTTTATGTCTGTCTGATGCAGTCAACAAGTGTACACTGTCTTTCTGCTTATGATAAGAAGGAGATGACGCACGATGAGGGTACACCACGGATACATTTGCGATCATGGCTGAAATGTTGGGGAGATTCATACAGAACTGCATTTTATGCTACAGATACTACTGGCGTGGACGAACAGCTGTTCCTGACTACAAGTGCCGCTAGCATTAGCTTAAGTTAGCCGACATTCCTAACAAGTAGGATCTTTGCTTTCATGAATAGCCTATACTTGCGTGTTCTTAAAGATGCCCATTTAGGCCATAATTATAAAACTAGAGCATTTTAAACTAGAGCAGAATACAGTGACGGCTCCTGCTCCAAAAATTTGGGAGGGCAATTGTTTTGGTGATCCATTCAATAGCCTAGGTAAATTAAAGGTATCTAAATCATTCTAGAGAAAGCTCGTCGATCAAAACAAAATAACCTC
>JAODUK010035241.1:4670-21823 GCA_027564635.1 Typhlichthys eigenmanni | reverse complement strand
GTAGGAACGAAAATTGCCCGGAAGATCGAGAGCTTTGCCTTCCGGCTCAGCTCCCTTTTCGTCACAACGGTGCGGTAGTATTAGTGCCTTGTTCTATTAAACAGGGAATATAACCCCTAACCCTGGCTGTATTACTGCTTTGCTCTATTATACAGGGAATAGAACCCCTAACCCTGGCTGTATTAATGCCTTGTTCTATTAAACAGGGAATATAACCCCTAACCCTGGCTGTATTAATGCTTTGCTCTATTATACAGGGAATAGAACCCCTAACCCTGGCTGTATTAATGCCTTGTTCTATTAAACAGGGAATAGAACCACTAACCCTGACTGTATTAATGCTTTGCTCTATATTGCACAGCTAATAGAACCCTTAACCATGGCAGCGTTAGTTCCTTTATCTTTTATTAAAGAGGGAATAGAAACCCTAACCCTGATTGTATTAGTGCCATGCTCTATTAAACAGGGACTAGAACTACTAACCCTGGCAGTATTAGTGCATTGCTCTAATAAACAGGGACTAGAACCCCTAACTATGGTTGTACATAGGGAATAGAACCCCCACCCCTAGTGCTCTACTGCTCCATGCTTTTAGCAAAAAAACAAAAGAAAGGGCACTGTACTTTGCGTGTGTGTGTGTGTCTGTGTGTGCGTGTGTGTGTGCGTGAGTGTGGGGTGCTCCTAAAGTAAACTGCAGCGTGATGAGGGAAGGGGTGGGTGGGTGGGTGGCTGAGAGCGAAAGAAAGATTTATCCAGGGTGTCATGACTTCCTGTCATGTCTAAACACTTGGGTGGGTGAGGGGTTACAGTATGCACACCTTTATCGTTCTCACTGTATGTGTGTCACTTCTCTGTCCTTCTCAGCCTCTGCCAAGCCCAGAATGCTTTGCTACATTCTTTCTGTTATGTTTATACTTCCATACAACACAATAACAATTAAAATAGAGAGAGAGAGAGAGGGGAGAGGGAGAAAGACATAAAGAGAGAGAGAGAGAGAGAGAGAGAGAGAGAGAGAGAGAGAGGCTGTTATCAAGGTCGCTTCATCATTTTGGGGTCAGTCTGGTAGACGTGACATTCACATTCACAGATATAAAAACACGCATATGCACACATGCGCACATACACACACACACACACACGCACACACGCACATGCACGCACAAAGACACACCCCTTACTGTCCATGCAGTTCATCCATTAAATGGGGATTAAGGGAGCAGAGCAAAAGTTTACCCACACACACACACTCTCTCGCTCTTTCACACACAGGGAAGGTTTAAAGATTGTTCTTCTGTTAATGGAGGGATTAGAGGAGTGTGATTGTGTGTGTGTGTGTGTGTGTGTGTGTGTGTGTGCGTGTGTGTGTGTGTTTGTTAAAAGAAGAATTCCAAGGAGCAAGACACATTGCAGCATGTAGTGAGAGAAAGAGGGAGAGAGAAATAGCCATTTTACGCTATTTGGATTTAGTGCTTGTAAATCCAACTACTGCTAGTAGCATAAAACCATGTGCAATCTAGCTTCTCCACAGTACGTTGACACATTCAAACAGTTTTCCATATGAATGACAGAAAGGAAAAGAGGGAGAGAAAGAGAGAAAGAGAGAAATAAAAAGGTGATTTCACTTTTTCGGTAGCTTATATAACACTAGCAAGTATAACTGAGTTTCCCAGTCCATAATTAGCTTTCTGCCTTGCCTGAGGTCTTCTAGGAAATACAAAACCTGCAAAAATATAGGCCTGGTCACTTTTGGTGTTTAAATACCTGCTGTCTTTACTTTAAAAGATTTTACAACTTCTGTTGATTCAGCCAGATGATGCAAACATGGTTCAACTAAAGCAATCTTTGTGTGTGTGTGTGTGTACGCGCACATGCACATGCATGGTGCAGGTCATGACAGAGAGCCTATAATGACATGTGTGCATTGACTGCTGAAGACTTTGGCACTGATGTGGTTAACACACCCCCCCATGAAGTGTGTGTGTTAAAACGTATGCATAAAGTATGCTGATCGTACTCCTGACTCCAAGCATGTGTGTACATTTATATGTACATGTGTATATATTCTCGAGGTGTGTACCTTGCATGCGTGTGTGTGTGTGTGTGTGCACGTGCATGTGTGTGTGTGTACGTGTGCATGTGTGTGAAAGAAAGACAGAGAGCTGCTTTGATGTGGTTGTAACCAAAAATATCGTCTCCAATCAAACCATCAGGCCAACTGTAGTCTATACTTAGTGTAGTCACACACACACTCTCACACACACGCACACGCACACACACACACACACACTCTCACACACACGCACACGCACACACACTATACTGTACACTCCCACACTCAAACCACATCACAACAATGTCGGACAGACTCAAATGTGTCATTTATATCAATTAGTGTGATAATCAGTCTAAAAATCTCAGGCTAGCTGCATTTAAAGCAGCTCAAATGTTTCATTCTGAATGAAAGCAAACGGATTTGTGACTTCCATATGATTTCCATTACTCCAATTATGAGTGGAACAAAAGGCTCCACGTAAACGCAGTAATCAGTCCAGTCTATTGGGATAATAAGATTAGAGTCTGACTAAAGCCTATTCTGATGATCAGATAATGGTCTAATAGGACTAAGATGTCTAACCATCTCTCTCTCTCTCTCTCCCCCCCCCCCCTCTCTCTCGCCCTCCCTCTCCCTCTCTCCAGGCGACTCCCAGGGTGAGGTCTCCTTCCCTCTGTCCAGGGAGGGTGGGGAGCTGTCGGAGGTGGAGCAGGCCAACGTGTGGCTGTTCCTCCGCCTGGCCAAGAGCAACCGCAGCCGTGCCAAGGTGACCATTCGCCTCCTCCAGGACCCAGCCTCCTCGTCTCCCTCCCCCACATCCCCCACCCTGCTGGCTGAGAAGGCGGTTGACACGCGCCGTAGCGGCTGGCACACCTTCCCCGTGGGCGGGGCGGTGCAGGCCCTCTTGGCCAGCCCCCGGGGGTTTCCGCTACGCCTGCATGTCTCCTGCCCGCTCTGCTCCGATGCCGGTGCCACGCCCGTGCTGGTGTCGCCGGGCCGACCCGCCCAGCGGGAGCAGTCCCACCGGCCCTTCCTGATGGCGGTGGTGAGGCCGGCGGGCGCCGACGCGGACGCGCGCAGCCGCAGGAAGCGCGGGCTGGAGTGCGACGGGAAGGTGCGCGTGTGCTGCAAGCGCCAGTTTTACGTCAACTTCAAGGACATCGGCTGGAACGACTGGATCATCGCGCCGCCCGGTTACCACGCCAACTACTGCGAGGGCGAGTGTCCGTCGCACGTGGCGAGCATCACGGGGTCCACGCTGTCCTTCCACTCCACTGTCATCAACCACTACCGCATGCGCGGCTACAGCCCCTTCCAGAACCTACGCTCGTGCTGCGTGCCGACGCGGCTGCGAGCCATGTCCATGCTCTACTACAACGAGGAGCAGAAGATTGTTAAGAAGGACATCCAGAACATGATCGTGGAAGAGTGCGGATGCTCATAAATAACCGGGCGCGCCGGGAGGTTCCGCACAGAACCGACTGAACCAGAGAGGACAGAGAGAGAGAGAGAGAGAGAGAGAGAGAGTGAGAGAGGGAGAGAGAGAGAGGGCAAGGGGGTCTAAAGGAAGGATGAAAAGACCATTTCTCCATCCTAATATCTCTCAGGGGGGAAAGCGGTTGAATGACAGAGATTGAAAGCAAGCAAAAGCCACTCAAGGCTCAACGGCACTTTCAGAAAAACAAGAAGAAAAAAATTTACATTTTTAAAAAGTAATATCTAATATATTTTGTTACGAAGGGAGGGAGAGAGGAAAGACATGCCCCCCTCGGCTATGCCCGGCCTGGAGTACTACCAACGAAGAAGAAATCGAAACTATGCAACTTCACCTTCACTAAATTGCTATGTCTTACAGAGACTTTATGTGTTATTTGTTTGACATGTGTATTGTTTTAAAAAAAGCAAAAGTACCATGGAAGTATACATTTGTGGTGTGTGAGTTTACGTGTGTGTGTGTTTGTGGGCGTGTATTTGTTTGTGTGAACGAGTGCATGCGAAGATACTTGAAAGAAAAACATTAGCCTGGCTGCTGGTACCAAACACTTCTTTTTTGTTACCGTGGTTACCGTGTAATTGCTTTTTGTATAATTGTCGATAAACATAATAAATGATAATAATAATCATAATAATATTATTATTAGTAACGATAGGTTATTGAAGTTCATATTTCTTTTGGTTATATTTTGTTATTATCTTCTTTAAAGAAACGTTATGAACGTTTTTATTTTTGCACTATAGCGACACGACTGAACGCAAAGCGATAAGACACGTGCATAGAATTACAACTGCTTGACCACTCCTTCCCTTTCCTTCTAGTGACAACTGTGCATCCTATATTTACTGACTTTGTCTGCTAAATTATAAACATCACTCTTACCTTACTTTATAAGGCTTCTGCCACTGCTTAATTTGAAATCAAAAACATGGAGGCATTAATATTACAGTGTACCCCAATCACGGACAAAAAAAGGTAATGTCTATTTTTTTTTTTTTTTTTTACTTAAATCCTATCATTGTTACACAAAAGGAAAGGGCCAGCCTGTCTTTTGTAATTCTGTGACTATCTTTTGCTTTAGGAGAACAATAGGCACTTAGTTAAAGACCATGTTTGGCTTGGATTAAATCAATACTGCCAAATGGACATTTTTTGGGATTGGTTGGTCTGGCCAAACTGTGTGGTCCATTTTTATGGTGGACATTTTTGGTATCAGGCACTTGTAGTAAAGATTCAGTAAAGTATTACAGTAGATCTGAAAGCATTAGCTTAACCGTAAGTCAGTATTATCTCAGTGTTTTGGACAGAAATATTTGTATTCAACACAAAACATATTAATTTACAACACCAAAGAATTAAGTTTGTATATTTATGTTAAAGTAAATTGTTAACATTGAGTTCACATTCTTTTTTTCAGTTATTTTAAAAATGTGTATATGTCCACTTTTTAAGGAAAGATGCAGAAGATTAAGTATGTAAAGTATTTTTTTTTGTCAAATGACTGTATTAGCATCCTATAGTTTTTAAAAGCACAAGTTTAATTTAATATTCCTTTTTCTTTTGTCAGCTATCTCCCATTCATATTTTATAAATTATTATTGACCAAATAAAATTGTGACTGACACAAATACAGACTTTAAAATACAACCCCACACAATGAACGCAATTTTCCATGCATTACAATTGTCTTTGGTTTCTTTGTAGTCAGACCTAGATGTTAGCTATGTTGTCACCAAATTGCTAATGAATAATTTGCCATTAGGTTTTGGAATTATGTGGGAAAAAATTTATATGTTATTAAATGTAATTAAAAATATTTGTGGATTCCTGAAATTCAATATTTTTTGCTAAAGTGTAAAACTTTATAATTACTACAATATTTAATTAATTAGACAGCTGTTAACCACAAACCATATCAGATCTCACTGAAACCTAATGGGGAAAGGAATGTGGTTTCAGCGGGAGAACAATAGGCTTATAACTAAAACAATTTGGTTTTAAGACTAGAAACTGAGACTCTATGTTACTGAACAAGTGGCTCACAATGTAGATGCGTATTGCGTAGGCTACTGTGTATAAAGGGAGAAAATGAATGCTATGTTTTATTGGTACTATTGACTCCTGCCAAATAACGGAATCATAATCCCATTTTGATGATGTAACAGGTTCTCTGTGATCTCTGCGCAGATCTGTAGACTTTTTACACAAACATTGTCATATATACAACGCATTAGAGTCCATTTGTATTTGGCCAATTCAAAGTATTGCAGGAAAAAAAAACATAAAAAAAGAAAGACATTTTGTTGTTATTGTCTTTACTTTTTTAAGACAAAAAAAGACACTGAAACAAGTGGACAAAGAATAAAAAGTATATTTTTTATTCTGTAAATATGGAGAACATGATTCCAGTTGCATTGCATTGCTTTGTTGTACAAATGAGAATGTGCTTGTGGCAATCATTTTTTTAACCTAATTTATTTTACAGTATGTTATTATGTTATTTTTTTCAGCTTCACCATTAAAGTTTAAATAATGTACACAAATATGTTTAGTCTCCATCTGTCCCAATGTCTTTTACTTATTTCTCCTTTCCTTTTTGCTCTTAGTCACAGAAAGACAAGCTTTAGCCAATGGCTATTAAAAATGATTTATCTTTAAACAGGCAAGGGGCTATAGCTGTTGCAAACTGAGCAAGAATGTCTGATTAGTGTGCTACAGCCTGAATGAATGCAGCATGTCACATGTCAGAAGCTCAACATGATACATTGCGACACATGTATACTTATTCAGGATATGCTATTCACATACACCATTTGGACTATAAAGTCATAATTAGAATAAGAGTATGAATGTACATGTCACTGTAACATTGACCAGAAGTAAATACTATATATTGTGTACTGGATATAGATGTATATTGTGTATACATGTGTACACAACACGTGCACATGTAGCTGTCTAATGACAAACAGAGTCAGAGTTGAAGAAGTCCTTCAACTGCTGAAGTGTCCTTGAGCAAGCCAAAAAGTTCCCTCTGGCTTCAAGGATGCTAGCTTGCTAGTGTGTGCGTGTGTGTGGGTGTGTGTGAGAAAGTATGCACGTGCGGGCTTGTGCACATTAGCCTTGATGGACATTTTGCAGCTTGACGTTTATGGCCTTGGACAATAATTTATTTGTTAATTTATCTTAAGTTATTTATAAATTAATGAATCCTGCGAGAGGTGTTCAGTTCAAATATGACCAAGCTTTCTCCAGAATGACTTACCATTACCCAAAATGAGCTGTTTCCTCCAAAAAAACAACAACAGTGGTCGCTTATACTGACATCTGCTGGCGTAGGTGCAGCTGTATGCTAATGCTCACTATATGAATACACACAACCTCTGCTAGACAGCTTGACAGGTGTCAACGCTGGTACTGAAGCCAACAATACCTGTGTTGCCAATAAAATATATTTACCATTGATGGTTATTATAAAACGCCTCTAAAATGATTATAAACTATTTAATGCAAACACAATTCACAATGATATGAAATTGTGATTACGTTTTTGTTTTTAAGAGTCCATTAAAGCCCAGGAAAGCTTGTTGTTTTGCTTGAGGTCCTCACAGGATATGAGCAATGTATGCGCCTCTGAGGCTTTCTGAGCTTGAGCAACAGGAAGAGACCAACTGGGAGTTTTTAACTAGGAACGGGCGTGCTACAGTATAAGAACGATTCCCGACCACCACGTGTTTGTATTACGTCCAATGCCATGGTACTGTGGCATGTTCATACATGGTTTGTTGTGGAATATGATTTGTGGCCTATAGATGTATTAAAATAACTGTATTAAAAGATAAGTTGTGCTATGCTGTATACAAATTGTACAGGTAAGTTCACAGTAATGCCTAGGCGACCCTACCAATTTACAAAACGTAAAAGACCACACACCTAACAACCTAATAAAAATATGCTTTAGGCTGCGAACGAAAAACTGACCAGGAGATGGACCACCGCCTTCCGGTGCGAAATGCATGTCTTGCCGTGCGGATCGTAAGAGCGGTTGTTGGACACATAAACATAAGGGGTTTTGACAAGAGAGGGTGTTGTTTTGCTTGCAAGGGCATAATGTGGGGTCAGCTACACACATCCTTTCTCTTGGTCGAGGCTGCAAAATCAGCGGTCAAAGTTCAGCTGTGTTGAAGTGGAGATGCGATTTTGCTTCGTTTTATTCGCTCCTTCACTCGCATAGAATGGAAGTGAATGAGAGGCGACGATTGGCTGCTGACAATTTCGCCTATGTGTGACCGCACCCTTACTGTTTTGATTGTTATGTGTGAGGAGGACAACCCAGTCCCAAAATCTCGCAAATCTCCCATGGCAAACAATGTGACTTTAGTGTAAACAAACATGGCGGACGAGGTTTCGCAATCATTTCTTCAGTACGTTATAAAGAAAAACCGCGGACAAAGTCGCAGATATGGCGTGAGAATTAAAATGTTATCCCCGCAACAATCTGAATAAAATACACAATTCAAATTTTGCTGCTATAGCTTATGTTAAGAAGCAATTCATTGTTGGTATCATCTGAATAAATCAGTGTGGCTCCCAATTGGCTATTGTCTTCTCCACATGCCAATCAACTGCCAGCGTACTTGGCTGCCCTCGCCATTCCCCCCACACTACATGATTTTGCATCATAAATATTCATATGTAATGTAGTGTACTCAAAGGAACTGTACATGATCTTGTCTGCCTCTATCGTAGATGTCACATTAAGCTCCAGCTACTTTGTGGGCCACATGCACACACAAGCACGCACGTGCACACACACGCACACACACACATGCATGTGTGACCGTAAACAATACATTGAAAGCAAGAGGAGCACGAATTACAACACACACAATGGGAATGTAAAGTCATGCTCTGTATATAGTATAGTATAGTATAGTATAGTATAGTATAGTATAGTATAGTATAGTATGTAGTAGAACTATTTTCTATGTTAAGACATAGAAAATAGTTATGTAATGTTAAGTTGTTTGCTACCTCAGTAATGTTTAGAATATTGTATATAGTACGTTTAACAAACAAGTTGATACATGGTTTTTCTAATGTTATAAAACTTTTTCTAACTATTGCTTACAGTAGTTCAACTATAAATATTCACAATACATTTTTAATGTAAGAGAAAATAATTACGAGAATAAGTACTGTGATTACAAATTTATATTTTTAACTGAAGTTATATACTTCAAATAAATAAATATAAATTTTAGCAACAATATGATGTATGACAAGTGGCTAATCCGGACAAGAAATTATATAAAGTTTAATTTATAATGTTTTTGAAATGGCCCATTGACGCAGTTGTGTTGAATAAACGAATAAACATAACATTTTCAAAATGGCTGCTGCCTGGCTGCAGAGTGTCACCCTCAGGTTAAATAAAGCATATAAAGATAAGTGAATAATTACATGATTTCCCCCAAAAGCCCACATTTACAGTGCAACTCATGTCGTGTACATGAAGTGGAGATGTCATTTCCTATTTACTGTAATGAACTCATTAATGAACTGAACTTAACTTCTGAAGGGGAATATATTTTCCAGAACCTTCCAGAAACCAAGTGTTTCTATAATGTTGTCCTAATAAGGTTTTCTTTGGGGCTCTGGGTTAAATATGGCCTGTGAAGCCCTTTCAGACTGGAACAGGGATTAAGGAGTAGACAGATAAAACTGGACTGTATTTATTACTTTAGAACAACACAGACTGACTTATATGCTGTCAGGTTTAGTAAACATTGTAGGGAAACCATTAAAACAAAATGTACAATATTGTCCACCTAAATACACAGGCACACTCACACACATCGCGACCAGAGGAGAGTGTTTTGAAGCAGTTTGCAATAATATGCTGCTTGTGATGTGGCTTTGACTCGCGAGACGAAGGAGAAAACTAAACCAAATCGGGCCACAGCGATGACTCCAGCACTACACACACCAGACAGGAGGGTGTGTCCCTGTGTGTGTGTGTGTGTGTGTGTGTGTGTGTGTGTGTGTGCGTGTGTGTGTGTGTGTGTCGTGAGTAGATGAGCAAAACCTGACTTTCACTGATGAGATCATAGAGGCAGCATATTGTACTGTGTGTGTGTGCGTGTGTGTGTGTGTGTGTGTGCGTGCGTGCGTGCGTGATGCCGTGAGCCAATGTAGTTACAGCTATATTAGTGGTAATGAGGTAAGGCAGTGGATCAGTTCCTCGCTGTGGTTTGGGTCTGGTCTGGTCTAGAAGTATTTCCTTGTCTGGCTGAGGGTTTAAAGGCTTGTACAGTCAACATTATATTATTCTTAACTAGAGGTAGTCTTGATTAATTGAATACAAATGGGGGGCTGGTGTATCCGTTATACAGTACTGTATAAACAATGCCGTTGTATTGGTAGATAAAGCTCCCACCCTCAATGGAGAAATAAAGTTATTGGTGACCTGCAGATAATGTTTGTGATGGAGTCACAGCCCTCTTTGGCATATTATGGTCGTTATTAGTGGCTAAACTGGACAGGAAATGGGATGGTACAGTTACTGACCTAGTTCTGGTTTTAATGTCTGTACTAATAAATTAAGCTGGATAGGTCTAAGGCCTGGTCATAGAAACTAGACTGGAACTGCAAGCACTGACTGCATTTAAAAAAAAAGTGTAGTTGACTGATATTATATGTAATGTCACAAAGGAGCTTTTCCTTATTGTTTCATGCTGGATATGCTAATTATGGCAGTTCACCATGTTTCATGTGCAACGTGGCAGTTAGTGTGAGTGAGAAAACTATATTTATCATTTATTTATGAACGATAATATAGTGTTTAGAGAAATAGAATCATAATTTCTAAGAGCCTACGATGATGAAAGACTATGGATGGATTTTCACACACAACCATCTATAAATTTCAAATTAATTTATGAGTAAAATAATTTCCTCTGCGTGCGTGTGTGTGTGTGTGTGCGCGCGCGTGCATGTTTGTACAGTTTGTACATGTTTTAATGAGAAGACCGTAAAATGAAGAGCAGATGATGCACCATAGGATCAAAGAACAGTGTATCAGTGTGCTAATGTAAGTGTGTGTGTGTCTTTATGTCAAATATTTTGTGTCTGTGTATACATGTGTGTATGCATGTGTGTGTGTGCGTGTGTGTGCGTGTGTGTGCGTGTGTGTGCGTGTGTGTGTGTGCGTGTGACCGCGTGTGCGTGTGTGCGTGTGTGTGTGTAGATCAAAGTGCAGTGTACAGCAGGGTGTTTCCAGTCTCTGTGGTCAGCAGCTGGTTGGAGATTTTAAGAGGCTTAAATCTATTTGGAGAGATGAGCAAGACACATTCTGCCACAGCTGAGAACTCCTTTCTCTAGCAGAACACCACCACCTGAATATATAGACATGACTAAGATTTACTGTTATATATAGACATGACTAAGATCTACTGTTATGGAATATATAGACATGCCTAAAATCTAATGTTATGGAATATATAGACATGCCTAAGATCTACTGTTATATATAGACATAACTAAGATCTACTGTTATGGAATATATATATACATGACTAAGATCTACTGTTATGGAATATATAGACATGTCTAAGATCTACTGTTATATATAGACATGACTAATACCTACTGTTATGGAATATATAGACATGACTAAGATCTACTGTTATATATAGACATGCCTAAGAGCTACTGTTATATAGAGACATGACTAAGATCTACTGTTATGGAATATATATAGACATGACTAAGATCTACTGTTATGGAATATATAGACATAACTAAGAGCTACTGTTATATATAGACATGCCTAAGATCTACTTTTATATATAGACATAACTAAGATCTACTGTTATGGAATATATAGACATAACTAAGGTCTACTGTTATATATAGACATGCCTAAGAGCTACTGTTATATATAGACATGACTAAGATCTAATACCATTATGGAATATATAGACATGACTATGATCTACATGGTAAATGGATTGCATTTATATAGCACTTTATCCAAAGCGCTTTACAGTATTTTGCCTCACATTCACCCATTCACACACCGATGGTGATTGCTGCCATGCAAGGTGCGACTAACCACAGGGAGCAGTTAGGGGGTTAGGCATCTTGCTCAAGGATGCTTACAGGTAGGTCAGCGGGATCAACGCGCCAGGCCGCGCATACACATTTGATGACATTTTTAACCCACCGTAGCGACTCCGTCAAGTATAAACTAGGCTTTAGAGATAGGGGGGAGAAGCTTAGCTATCCGTGAGGAACTCGGAGTAGAGACGCTGCTCCTTTGCGTTAAATGGAGCCATTTGGTGTGGTACGTGCATCTGGTAAGGATGCCCCATTGGCGCCTCCCTTGGGAGGTGTTCCAGGCACGTCCAGCTGGGAGGAGGCCTCGGAGAAGACCCAAGACTATAGTGGAGAGATTATATCGCCAAATTGGCCTGGGAACAACTCAGGATTCCCCAGTCATAGCTGGTTTATGTGGCTCGGGAAAGGGAAGTTTGCTGGAGCTGCTGCCTCCGCAACCCAACTTTGGATAAGCGGATATGAATGGATGGATGGATGGATTAAGATCTAGTTATGTAACATACTGTATTGACATGATTAAGATCTACTCTTATGGAATATATAGACATGATTATTCTACTGTTATGGAATATATAGACATGATTAATAAACTACTGTTATGGAATGTATTGACATGATTACGATCTACTCTTATGGAATATATAGACATGATTAATAAACTACTCTTATGGAATATATAGACATGATTAAGATCTACTGTTATGGAATATATAGACATGATTAATAAACTACTGTTATGGAATTTATTGACATGATTAATAAAGTACTCTTATGGAATATATAGACATGATAATAAACTGCTGTTATGGAATATATAGACATGATTAAGATCTACTGTTATATAATATAGACATGATTAAGACCCAGACTGTAACATACTGAAAGGACATGGTTAAGATCCAGACTGTTATATAATATATAGACATGTTTTTTTGTGTCTGGCTGATGTTCAGCTAAAGTGAAGGCCAGTGAAGACTACAGAATGAAGGCCAGACTACAGGTCTTATCAGGTCAGCGGTATCAGAGCAGCTTGGCAGCATGGCTCCCTGTAAAATCCATCTTTCCAACCACTGTGATCTATAACATTTATTGGATTGAGGCTCCTGGGAAAAACATCTTATCTCGATATTCTGTCTTGTTAAACTGATCCCAAGGCATCATTGTAAAGGTTTTGGTTGCTACCAGTAGTGTTCAAATTTTCAGTATTTTAACCCAGCCATCTCTTGTTGTCTCTGTTCCTGTCCTTCATTTTTATCGTCCTTTTCTTATCTCTTCATTGCTCTGTTCTATTTGAGTGCTCCTCAGACTTGACCTATGGTCCATGTGAGGTCATGATCACATGATGCATTTGCAAGCTGCAAAAACAGATTGTAAACACAGAACAAATAATTGTATTAAATATATTTTTAAATAATTCTGAGATGCCCCCCAGTGAGAAACACTTCTATGAAGTCTAAATGTTTCTAAATGTTTTATTTTGCCTGCGGTATGTACTGCAGCTATACACCATCTTTGTTTTCTACTGTTACAGCATTATCCATGCAGGTTACTTGACTGGGAAAACTCCCATGCAGTGGAGACAGGGGCTATCCTTTAGGATTACCTTAGCATTACCCTTTCTTTAGACCAGCACGCCCAGAGACCTCAGCCTGGTCTCGATTAGATAAACGCGGTGCCGACATTTTGATTTACAGCCGCCATTCGCCTCCAATCAGGGAATTCCTGGGAAACACAGGCTTATTGTTGTGGAGTTGTGCTTGAAATCACTTTCTCGCGCAAGCGATACATTATCGCCTGTTGATGTGAAAGGGCCAGGGTTGTGTGTCTCTGGAACAGCACATTAATAGACGCATGGACACATACATCTGCCTGCATGGCACAATAATAGACACACTCCTGTCAGTCCATCAATGTTTCAGAGACAAATGCTACAATGTTTCAGAGACAAAGAGAGACAAAGAGAGACAATACTGAGACCAGTAGAAGGTCAATAATGCCAAATGCTGCCAGCTGAGTTCTGCTAAGGATCAAGAAAGCTGGGCACATCACCCTACTGTATACTTAACTCACTGCACTGGTTTCCAGGACGTCATCAAATTGATTTTAAGATTATACTGCTTGTGTAAATCACTCAATGGTTTAGGGCCAAAATATCTGTTGGGTTTGCTCATGAACTGTGGATCCTTTAGGTCATCGGGAGCTAGTCTGCGCACTGTTCCCAGATCACAGACAAAACAGAGTGAGGCAGCTTATATGCTATGTGACGAACCTCCAGACTTGGTCTGACCTCTTTAAGATCCAAGTGGAAAACGCTTTTATTTTGTAAAATTCTGCAAATATCTCCTCATGGTCCAGTTCTGTGTGCGCTGAAAATAAATCCATTGTTTCTACACAAACCCTCTGTAAATTGGAGCACAAACAAAAGTGGTGCACATCACACCACAAAACACCTTGGCAACAAGCTTTCGAGCAACCTACATGGCATTGAAGTGAGAGGTGAATTTGTTTTGATCGAGTTCAAATAACAATCTTTCTCCAGAATGCCTGACTCCCACTTTAAGGCGGGGTATACACTGTCCGTTTTTTTGGCACGTCCTAAGCTGTCGCACATTCATTTTGCAGCTAGGCATCTGAGTCGCTAGATATTATTTGACGCTATCTGAGGCGCCGCTGACATTCTGACATGTCAGAAGAATTCAAAGTCGTGTATCGTGTAGTGTCAGCGCTGATGCCAGTCAGTCATTCTGGCAGAGTCGTGAGGACTCAATCGTCAGGTGACTATGAGGGAAAATTATTTACGCCGCATGTACTTTAGAGGTCCCTTCCTACATGTACATCTCGTTTTACTGGTTCTATTGTGACTCCATTCTATTTTATTTAGCTTCTGCTTCATTTCAATCTGTCGGTATTTCGTCTGTATTATTCTCATGATGCAAAGCACTTTGAACAGCCGTTTGCAATACATACACTTGTCTGTCTGTCTGGAGTAGACAGACAGAGACAGATAGACAAGGTGGGCAGGGGGAGAGAGAACAGGAGAAACTGAGACATATAACACCAATATTTCTTTGTTAGCCTATTAGCAATGTTACTACATGATGGAGTGAGAGACAGGTAGATATACTGTATTACAACACTAACAGCTGATATACTGTAGGCTCCAGCTTAACTACAAGACACAATGACATACTGCATTCTGCAATCAGTCAGTGTGTCTTTTTTTAAATGCTTTTTGCATTTTTACAGAGACACGATACTCATATCCATGGGGACAGCTCTGTCACAATGTTGTGAATGTTTCCTTTACAGACATCCTGCTTGTGTCCAAACAGTCTGTGGCTTGTGGCAAACTCAAACACATTTACCGTTCAGTGATTTTGTCTTTTGCATTTCAGACAAAGCATGTCACAACAAGCATGTCCAAGAAGAGCTACTGATATGTTCTTCCTCAAAATGATACTATACAGTATGTGGTATAAAATATACTCTATCTAATCTATATAAAAAAAAAAAGAATGTATCCTTTAACTCATTATATACCAGTCATACATAGAATGAATGGATTTTAAAGGTATAGTCAGTTATTGCAAGCTAAATGTAAGATAATACACTTTTTGTCAAATTCAACAAATATCTCCTCGCATTTCGCTAGCTTACTGTGCATGTTGAAAAAAAGAATCTGATACTTCTACACAGCCCTGGTGAAAATAGTAACAAAGTGGCAAACACCGCTCGTATTAACAAAGCCGCAGTACTACCCTTTGCTTCACAATGCATTTCGACGCGTGACGCAGCGTTGTGACTCGCACAGCATCTGTTCAGAGGATAAAGTTTGATCTGCAGACAGAAACCAACTTTAGACACATTGTCTAACTAACCGACTAAATAACTGTTGAGAATACCACAAATTCTTAATTGTCGTCATCAACTGCCCTGTAACCTCTTCAACCATTCTCCCATTCGTTTCCTCTTCCTCTCACGTTCGTCATATCCTATCACAGCTGCCGTCAGCGCTGCTTCTATTGTATTACGCCTCTGTATTAATAAGAGATTCACGCATTGCTCTAACTAGGGATGTTAAGAATGTCCTTAATGGCGATGTAACAAGAGGTAAGAGCTGCTTAATTGGCCAATTACCAGTCCTCCTGTGAATGCTATGTCCACTCTGAAAGGTTAAATCTCTTGTGTTAGTCATCTTACAACTACGCAGGAAGGATACGTGTATGCTATCTATACTTTGCATATACACACACAATACACACACACCTGAACCCTTTTCCCTTTCAGTGTTAGTGCCTTGCTGTATTACACAGGGAATAGAACGAATAAAACTGAATATGTAGCTACAGTAGCCACAAGTAAAATCCCCTTGACGCACGCTAATTTCCTGTTTCACACTCAAGTTATTTCATGGAAATGTTCATATTTTTGTTATACTGTAGGGAAGTAGGGAATAGATACGGCAGTTATTAGTGCGTTCTGTGTTACGTATGGAGGAGTACAGTGACTTCAGTTACAGTAAGATACAGGTGTGCCATGCTTGCCTTTAGACACTTTGCTTTTTAGACTGCTCACTGTGGCAGAGAATGCATCTGGGCTCCGGTAACAGCTGAAGTAAGACCACCTCGTGTATCATTACTTCACCCATTTTTGGGGCAGACGCGCGCATGTGTGTGTGTGTGTGCATGCGTGCGTGCATGTGTGTGTGTGTGTGTGTGTGTGCGCGCTCGTTTCTTCGAGCCGGCTTTTGACAGGCAAATGCAAACAAGATCTTTCTGACATTCTGTATAATATTTTCATATATGAAATATCAAATTACAGTTTTACACCTGCTTCTATACAATATTGAACTGGCTTTGTGTGTGTGTGCGTGTGTGTCTGCCTGTGAAACAGACACATTTCATTCATCATCCTCCAGCTGGTTGCTGAAAGGCTGCCTGCTGCTCACACACACACACACACACGCACACACACGCGCGCACACACAAACAAACTACAGACACCAGATAATGTGTCTTTAATTCCATAAACTAAAATCTCCCCTGCCTCTCTCTCGCTCTCTCTCTCTCTCTCTCTCTCTCCCTCTCTCTCTCCCTCTCTCCCTCTCTCTCTCTCTCTCTCTCTCTCTCTCCCTCTCTCTCTCTCTCTCTCTCTCTCTCTCTCTCTCTCTCTCTGCTTTGTTGTTGTGAGCGCTGTGCACCACTTTGTTTATGCGGCTATTTAAGGAGCCAGGGCTGTGCAGAAGTATCGGATTATATTTCAACAAGCACAGAGAACTGAATTAGACAAAAAGTGTATTATTTTACAATTAGCTTGTAATAGCTGACTATACCTTTATACATTTAGCCTACAACATACAGTACGTTATCTAATATACACTGTACTATACCTTTATACATTTAGCCTGCAACATACAGTACGTTATCTAATATACACTGTACTATACCTTTATACATTTAGCCTGCAACATACAGTACGTTATCT
>JAODUK010035232.1:0-21832 GCA_027564635.1 Typhlichthys eigenmanni | reverse complement strand
TTCAAACCGTAACCCCCACTATTACAAGGACAATGCTTAACCTAATGAGCCACTAAGGCACGCTCGTTAAGTGACGACAGCCTTACCCTACTAATAGGCCACACCTTGACGAGTGTGAATTGTTTACGTGATGGTGGCACATTGGCTCAGATAATGTGGATCTCCGGTTCTCTGATGACACCATTCAAAGCACCAAATCAGTCATAAAAAGAAGAAGTTATTTATACGGAACTAGATTCAAAGATCCATAAGATCTAACGATTAGACATTACACACAACCTAGCTATACTGTATTGTGGACAAGCGCAAGTTGCAAGTTTAGACGCCACCTGGCGGATATTTGTCGAAATTGCACACGCATCGCACACTGCCGTCGTGACGCCGTGCGACAGGAGTGTTACTTTAGAGGTCAGACAGCTGTATTTTTTATTTATTTATTTATTTATTTATTTATTTATTTATTTATTTATTTTTCATGCAGGTGCACTGTTCAAATAATTCACCACTGATTACATATATTGTCACATTGAGTTTGCACTCAGTATGGCCATTTCTGTTCTAGTTTTCACTATTGCATTTGGTTGGGGGTGGGGAGGTTGTCAGTCCACAGTTAATGCATCAGTCCACATTAGAGCGAATGACCAGTCCTGTTCACTTGTGTCCCCGCCACCCTTAAATATTTCAGTTAATTCTCTTTTTTTTATATGGGCGTGGTTTAGGTGGGGGCAGCGTGGTTTAGTTGTGTCGACAGCCAAAATTACCAGATCCAATTTTTTTTTTATTTTTTTTTTCCAAGTTTCATCTCAATTACTTCCTTTATTATCGCTGAAACTGCTGAGTAACTATGCAATATGACACAGGTCTATAATAGTGCTTCTCATAGGCCAACCACAGTGAGTGCAGTATTTCTGCCTAATTTGTAACCCTATTTACCAACATGGCAACTTGTGTAGCTGTTTTGCATTGCTGGATTGAAGCACAATAATGACTTAATATCAGGAGGCTCAATGTTGACATTTTGTGTGGACTCATCTTTTTTTTTTTTTTTCTTTTTTTTTTTACGTGAGCCATAACTAAGATGACATTGTCTGGAAAGATGTCTCTCTTCATCTCTCTCTCTAGCTCATTTCTGTACTCTTTTTGCATGTGTATTGTCTTCCCTCTGAACATACCACGTATGTACTCATCCACTGAAAAGGCAAATAAATGACACCTAAAACACTTACCAGATTAAGAAATGTATTTGACAAACATTTAATCCAACATTAATTTAGAAGATTATTATCGTTGCGCATGTGTGTGTGTGTGTGTGTGTGTGTGTGTGTGTGTGTGTGTGTGTGTGCTACCTTCATCTCCAAATGCTCGATTACATTTGACGCAGCAGAAACACTCTGGGTGCCAGGTCTGGTCCAGAGCAGTGACCATTTTCTGGAGGAAAATACTTACAGCATTATGAGGAAAACTACCACTGCAACACATTGATTTATTGTAATACAGCACTGTATTGCCAGCACAGATAGGAAACACACCACTATTACTGTGGCAGATACAACAGATACACAATGAGTGCTTGTACAGCAGCAGGTGCATGCTGGGTAACTCCACAGTGTGCACTAGACCCTGTAGTCATACCACTACCAAAGAAACTGGAAAAATAACAAGATAGTGCATTGTAATGCATTTCAATGAAAGCAAAAATTGAATGCTTTTGGTCTCTAAAGTGGGCGTGTCACCAACGGCATCGCCCAGACAACTAAATCTACAATGCATGGCCTGAAATAATGGCCTGAAGTCAATTTACGTCAAAACACTTCACTGCAGAAATACAGCTGTGACCTCAGACTGATCATAGGTTCTTGGGAATTAATGTAATATACTCAAAATACACATTAACGCTTCCAGAGATAAATAATGGGAAATATTGTGGTGAAAACCATGGACCTCCCCGTTGATTTGCATGGGACGCTGGGTCGTTGTGGTCTGCATAAAGGGTGAAATGGAAGATGGAAGTGCTGTCTGTTGAACCCTGGTTGAGCCCTATGCTAGTGTACAGGTATGGCAGTACATACATTGAGGATGGGCTTGCTGCAGGATGCACAGTGAGGGGAGAACAGGCTGAAGTAGTCAGACTCGCAGTATGGACGACCGTCCTTCTCAAAGAAGTTACGACTTCCCAGCTCCATCTCACACTCCGAACACACAAAGTGTTCCGGATGCCAGACCCTTCCCAACGCGGTGACCACCTGAATATAAAAACACTAGTTACATACAATATCCAATCTGTTATGTAATACATATGACTTATATGACTTATTAGATAATTAGATAAATACCTGTCCCACCACCGGTTTCTGACAGGCTGAGCAGTTTCCCTTGGAGGACGTCGGGACGCCCTGCCTGCTCAGATCTGATTGGAGGAGCCCTAGCATGCTGTCCAGTGAGCCGCCAGTCAAGGCATGTGGGGGCGGGGCTGGCTGCTGTGAGACGACCGGACTGACAGGAGCAGCAGGCTAATAAGAGGTAATAACACACTAGCTGATGTCCAATCAGCAATGAAGGCCACTGTGTGTGTGTGTGTATGTGTGTGTGTGTGTGTGTGTGTGTGTGTGTTACCGTGCTCTGGACTCTGAAGTCGGACAGCGAAGCCATTAGCTTGTCTAGTTCTAATGTAGCTGAGGTGGCAGAGGGCTTTACTGAGCTAACACACACACACACACACACACAATATACATTATTTCTGCATAATGACGTTCTGCACCACCAAGACAAACATTGTGTACAACACTGGGTCCATAGTTGTATTTCGTCAGCCTAAAGGATGCTGAGATTTTGTAGGATTTCAGAAGAGGGTTGAGCTCATCTTTTATTGTGCCATTAAAAAAAAATTGTTGACACAGACATTACAAATTGGTTGTTTAAAGTTCAAATGTATTCTTTACTATGGTAACCATGGTAAAGAGGGGGCCAGTTTACCTGGGTGGCTGAGTTTTGTCCTTAATCTCATCTTTCTTGGAGCTGGGGAACTGAGCTAGGATCTCATCTAGGAAGACACACAGTTTGTTACACACATACGCACGCCCCCCCCCCCCACACACACACACACGTACACACACCAACACCCCCCACACACACACACACAGACACACGCGCGTACACATACACACACACCAACACCCCCCCCACACACACACACACACACACAGACACACAGACAGACACGCACACACACGGATACCCACACCAACCCCAACACACACACAGACACACGCACACACACACACACACACACCAGGTACCTGTGATGTTGAATTGCGTGGCATTCAACTCCTGTAGGAGGAGATCAAGCTCATTCAGACCTCCTCCCAGGAGAGAAGATAGAGGGGGGGCATCTCCTGACCGCGGGGGGCGGGGTTTACACACTGTGCTGCACACACACACACACACACACACACATCACAGAGTATTGACTGAGATCTATTTATAAAACAACATTAATGTAAATAAAATCACTAAATACGTCTTTACAATATTTCTCATATGAATAATAAATACATAATTTAAAAACCTGTAGAGTTTATCTGGCATGTTCTGAGAACCATTGGACTTCATTGCTGCAGAAACAGTCTGAAAATGATTATAATAGCAAATTATATTAGCCGATTATATTCAACACTACATTACACTACATTAGATCAGATCTACATTATCATAATAAAAAGATGTTCAATTATATTAGATAATAATAAAAATACAATTATATTGGCAGTGTCTCCTTGAGCAGGGTGATGTCTCCTGGCTAATCAGATCACATACCTGCTGAGGAGTGTAGGCTGGGGGTGGGGGACGGGCCTGCACAGGGTCAGGGGCGGGGTTGGAGACGGCGTCAGAGGGCTCCGACTTCAACAACACAGGATACCTGGTGAGAGAACTGGTGCTTTCTAGGTCTTCTAACAGAGCATCTAGGACAAAAGGTCAAACAATGTAATAAATTAAAAATCTATAGGGAGTCAGAGAGAGAGAGAGAGAGAGAGAGAGAGAGAGAGAGAGAGAGAGAGAGAGAGAGAGACTGTAACTGGATGATACACAGAACTATTAGCTGGAACACAAACACTGATGATGGCGCCCTCTAGTGGTTGACATTATGATGTTAGCTGAGCCTGCTAAGAGTCAAACATCCAGTCTGTGTCTGTCTGTCTGTCTGTCTGTCTGTCTGTCTGTCTGTCTGTCTGCCTGTCTTTCTACCGGTTAGCAGGATATGTGTCTATGTCTGTCTAGTAGGAGATGTTTCTTATTAAATGTGGTGGATTATCTGCATAAAGGAAGCTTTAAAAACATTCTAGCTAGACACCAACAGACACCTGATTCTGGAGTCTGAGTCTGGAGGTCACATGACCTTTCCAAAACAATGGGCCTCAGACAGGTAACTATCAGGAGTTGAATGTAAGACAGACATGCAGGCAGGCCTGTGGTCAGACATGTATACAGGCAGGCAGAAATAAATATAGACAGGCATGGACAGGTCAATCATACAGACAGGTTTATGTACCAAGCACAACCATGATGGCATCTCTGACAGATCAATGACGCAAAGAGGGTTATGGCTCTGTATTGTAGATTGTTATTGGTGACATTACTATTATAATTATTAGGCTAGAATTATTATGAAGTTCAATCCCTGCCATTTTCTTGACTTGAATTCCAAGTAGCATTACAAAGCAATAAAGTGTATATATTTTGCAGTTACGGTACTACAAAATCACAGTGACAGCCCTATCAAAAATTATTGGCACATTAATTGTATGTGTAATAATACTACAAAAAAATAGTGTTTGCTTTCAATGAAGAATGAAGGCTATATAACCTTTTCACTGACTTCCCACAATTATCTGAAGGTATGGATAAATATTGGTTCTGGTTTGTTCATTTGTGACTAAATATGTTTGCATGGTCAGGTGCAGAGCCTGTATCATCTGGACATATGGATAACTGTCTGTTAGCATGCACATTCAGTGCATTTCATTTAATTACAATCTGGATGATACGTTTTTGGCTAAATAAATGTACTTGTATTAAATTATTGTAAAAGTATTACAATAGCAATTTCAAAGACTGAATAAAATACTAAATGTATTTTCTTTCTAGACTAGTTTCTTCAGTATGGACCGCACACACACAGAGTGGTCATATAAGGCGTTGAGCATCTCAATAGGAGTTATTACCATATTTAGATCTGCTGTCTGGATGTTTGTGTTGGCTTACCCACCCTACACACACAAAAACGCCGCTGTCGTGTTGCGTGCAGTTTTAGAAACTCCTGTTCAGTCCAGATGTTCTGTTCGTGCTGCAGATGTTTCAAACACAACGTAAAACATCTCTATGTGTGTCTCTTCTGAGAGACACGACCACTGACTCACAGTAAAGGACACGTGTACGGGCCTGGTCCACCCTGGACACACACGCGGGAGACAAGGTCCAAAACCAGCTCTTTACAGTTGGATTACAATTTTGGACTGAATTGGTTTATTCTGACCCTTCCTGTGAGTGCGTGTGAGCGCGCGCATGTTAAAACAAACACGTCTTCAAATAAAGCATTTCTGGGTGAAAACTGCAAAATCTTAGAGAGGGTGGTGGGGAGTTAATGGAGAAACCTACTTTATTTGCTTAGACCCAGAGACATGAGAGCCAGGGACATAGACATACGATCACTGCGATACAGACAGACAGACCGTTTTAATAGTAAAACCAGTAGCCTACACTATGGCAAACTGGATGTGTCTATAGGCAGGCAGGCTAAAGAATTCGTCTAACAATATCAAACATTTCCCAGTAAAACATCAGAAAAAAAACTTTTTGTCCTCAAGAGTGGCAGGCCGCCCTTCAGACAAACAAGACTACTTCTTATTTAGGCTTAAACATACATACCTAAATCATCCATGTTCACTCCGCAAACGTTATTTTCTTATTGAAGGTAAGCTACAGTACAAACTGCCTTATTTAGGATTATTAATATTATGTGTATTATGCTGTGGACCGCAAAAAAACGCTTTTGTCTTCAACAACTTTTTCAAGACCGTTATCCGTTCTCCTCCTTTCCTGAAGTCCGGACTGGATTATGAACCGGAGCCTGGATCGGAGTCTGGACCATAGTGGGCGTGGTCGGGTGTCTGCGGTTTCAGCCCCCGTTTACCCAGAATAATGAGGTCACCCAGACATTCCTGGACCATATTTGGCATAAAAGGAGTTTTGCAGCTAAAGTCAACCCGGTGGAGAAATGGGACTTATAATGTTTTAAGTATTTCATACACAGATCACACAAGTTATCACCACATTTGCAAGTTACATTATAGAGATAACTAGATAACCTTTTTTATTTTATTTTTTACTGGCAACTCATTTTTATGCATGTTCAGTTATGAATTTTTATATATTACATTTGTAAATTCTTAACATTTAAAAAGAATAGTCAAACCACTGATGATGTCAGGCCGGTCCCTTTCCACAATTTAATTCCGAAGTCGCTGTGTGACTTCCAACAAATTTACAATCAGCAAACAACAGAGCAATACACACATTTCTATATTATCAGTATATTGTTATTATCCTGCCCATTTCACTAAATGTATGCAGCAAAATATACATCAAGCTAGGAACTGTTTGGGGGCAGAAGAGGTTGAAAACTGATAGTTAAAATAACACCAGACAGTAGGGTAGAAAAGAAAACCACTTTAATAAGCTCACATTTAAAGCTGTTCCAGACATGTTAAACAGTTCTGTGCCTGGACCAGGTGTCGGGATATATTTTAGAAATGTACAGCAAAACTAAAAGAGCTGGACCAAGACTCTGGTCTGTGGAAGATTATCAACATGTCACCGGGAGCTGTGGCGTGTTAACAGTCTGTCGATGCGCAGCCCAGTGCAGACAAACAGAATAATAGTACTAATAATTAGAATAATACAAGTCATAGACTCTCTGGGGTTTTCATTCCACACCTCCAGCCCACTGGCCTCCATCAGCTGAAGAACATCTCCGCCTCCCCCATGTCTTTATTGGATGACCTGCTCGCTGGGGGTGTTTCCAGAGTCTTGAGGCTTCATGACATCAGGGAGTTCAGGAGGGCTGGAGAACGCTTCGATCTGGAACGGCTCAAACTCCTCATCTGGAGAACACAGGGCACACATGTGGTGTTTTTGCTGGTAACACAAAGTTCGCTGCCCCTCTAGTTGTAAGACACCATCAGTCTGTGTTGCTGGAAGCTGCCCTATTTGTTGAAGTTTGCGGTGTCAAACGTAGTGCCATTGCCATTGCCATTATGCCATTGCTTCGTCCATTGTTGCCAGGCAGAGAAAAGCATCGGTTACCACATTAGCATAGCGCACATCACTTCTTGTGTGCCTTTATTCCCTCAATGGCACTACTGAGTATAGATACACACATATGGTCAAATCCACAGGCTCAGACATTCTGCGTTTTTTCTCCTCATTATTAACACTTACGTAGAAGAGGGAATATAAAGGAATGCTGTGCTGCTAAGAACACTGCTTTCTGTGAAACCAGGGAGGTTTAGAAACAGAGCTGTGTCTCTTAGCCTCGGGGTAAACAGAACAGACCCCACATAAACAAATGTGACTAAAGTTATTTCTGTGAATATCACACAGAACATTCTAAGAGAAAGAATACTTATTAAATACCAGATTTGAGAACTAACGACTAAATAGAACATTATAAAAACAAGAAATGGTTTGAGGGACATATCAGAGAGGAAAATATGTTTATTAAACCTTTTGAAAATAAAACGGAGGAGTATTAACAGGCACGATGCCAGTTGAACATACCACCATTGCGGAATGCCAGACCCACGGTGGCTGGGGCCTGAGGTCGAGCTGTCTGATTGGTGAAGCCACAATCACCAAGGGTTTTAATGTCTTCCAACAGCTGGTCATCCTGAAACAACATATGGAGACTAAAGGCCAGACTATTCTAAACCCGTAGGTCTGTCTGTGCACAACACATTTGAGTCTACATAGGACTGTGGCCTGTGCATCTGCAAAAGAGAGCGTGCTCTGAAGGCCGGGCGGGGAACCAAATTACAACAAAGTGTGGGAGTATGTTGGTTGTTTTGCGCATACGCTGAGGCGTGTCCACAAATGTAGTATACCTGCCTCATCACTACTGTTTAAGATCCCAGTGAAAACTGTACTGGGTTTTCATTTATTTAATCTTTTGGGGATTCATATAGTGTTATCTGATCTTAATCAGATATGTCACACAGAAAGATACCATACACTGACCTTGTAGAGCCTCTGGTCTTCAGGCAGTCTTTTAAGGATTCCTTCAACAATGCGCTTCAGCTCATAGACAGTGGTCGACTCTTTGGCATCTGTGAAGATTGTGGTCTTCTGACGGCGGATCATTAAGAAGACGTCCTGAAGAGAGAAGAGTTTATGATTTTAGACCACAGCAGTGATACATAGTCACAGCATTGTGCTGGCTGACAATCCCAGGGCCCTGCATTGTGTGCATCAAAAAGACCAGGTACTAGTGGTTCACTTCTGTTTGAGGGCCAATGGTCTAAAAAGTCAAAAGAATTCATAAAAGAAAACTAACTATCTTAACCAGCCAACCAGACTAGAATATGGAACTGTTTTGTACTAAACTAACTTGTATTATCATGAATCCCTGTTACATAAATATAAGAATAAACAAAAGAGTATGAAATATGTCAGTGTACTGAATGTACTATAATAATAATAATAATAATAATAATAATAATAAGTATTATTATTATTATTATTATTATAAACATAATTTAAGTATTATTATAATTTATTTGGTTCAAATTAGCAAAAGTGACAGGTTAATACGTTGCTGATTAATTGTTAAGAAACCTGAAAAATATTAAGTCTACCAAATAAATATTAGAAAAACAATACATAAACTTTAAATACTTGTAAATAAACAGCTCAACAGAGATAAGACAACTCTACACATAAGCTAATACACCGCTAGCAGACTGTAGCTCGACAGCAATATATAAACAAGCTGTATTATATATATTTTTTAAACGGTAACAATATGATACAATATATAAAAATAAAAATAAATGTAAACTTACCATCTCAAGTCTGTAGCTAGCTAACTAGCCTGTATTAGCCTCTCCAGCTCCCACAATGCACCCCTTCTTCTTCTTGCGTATATCCGGCTGAGTAGACGCTGAAATTATGTTAACCTTCCATCTACTGGTGGAATAAAGAATTACATTTAATAACAATAAATACATTTACATTTTAATATATTGTCTTGTCATCTGTTAAAATCTAAGCAATAAAATGTATAGCAACGCAAAATATGGATTATATAAATTTAAATTAAAACAAACAATCAAATAATATGAAATACATAATTAGATTTTCTTCCATACATTTAAATATCAGAAAATACACATTAACACAACGTATAATAAGCTATATTAATATAGATCTGATATAGATAGCATACATAAAGGTAAATAACTTTATACAGTCTATGATAAAGATAAAAACAATATTTGAACAGTCTAGCTAGCACAAGGCACCCCTCTGGGCACGTGGTTACGTCAAGGCACGCGGGGGTGTATATGGCGTCATCACGCTGTAGGATTTGGCGCGTGGCGCGGTTCGTCTGTTTCAAAACAAACTGAAGAAACCGTACTAGCTTGCTAAGTCATAATATAAACGAACTAGTGTTATTCTTATGACTTTACTCAAATGGCGTTTTAAAGTGGGCGTTTAATTTAACGGAATGTCAGTAAAAGCTAAATTGACATGCTGTAAAAACGCACTTACCGTGGCGTCATTTAATACTGGAGTAGTAAGGTTCGGTCCATCCCAGCTGGGTAACTATAACATACATTTTACCGGTAATACATTATGTTTTAATGTGTTTATCGCCTGAAAGTGTGAAATAAAGCACATCCAGTGTCACACACTCCTTTATTAGAAAATGTATGAAACATTTCAATGGTAAAGTACAGTACGGTACGGTACTGGTAGGCCTACCTGTACGGTACCGTACCGGTACCTAAGTCCATGAAACTGACATTTCAGTGGTACCGGTCGGTACGGTACCGTACAGTACGGTAGAGCCACAACTAATGTGTATTTATGATCAGTGTATAAATCCGCTTAATTCCAGTTCCAGTCAATTGTATCTGTTAATATCTCCACCAGGGTAGTCTGTCTAATCCGACTTTAACCTGGTATATTTTGTAGCCCCTGCCTCGCCAGTCTGAGGGATAGACATCATGTCGGTTGCCTTGGAGACCAGCGTGTCCAGTACCCCCCTACCTGTCCCCGCCCACTTTGCCCAGGCAGAACAGTCCTTCTCCCTGAAGAAGCGGCACCTGCCTTTCTCCTCCTTCTCGGTCTCTGTCTCGCCAACCCCGTCCCCGGCCCGACTCAACCACTCTCTACCCCCACGCCCATCCACCAAGGGCACCAACCCTATCAGCCGAGTCTTTCCCCAACGCTTGTCTCCGTGGCGACCGCTGTCTTCCTCCCTCTCCAGGTCGACCCCACCCGCCTGGCTATACGACCCAGACAAGCAGCAGAGCTTCTTCAGCCAGGCCTTCACCTGCCAGGGCTTGCTAGGGCGGGGCTCCTATGGAGAGGTCTACCAGGTCTGGCTCTGACACTATCACTGTGTGAACCTCTATTTCATACAGTATGAAGGCTAATTCCACTGTTGCTGGGAATATCATGTCAATATTCCCAGTAACAGTGGAATATAGTTCCTGTATTATGCCACTAGTTTCCCTAGTAGAGAGAGACTGGCAGGTTACTAGTTTATATGTACTGGGCTGTAATAATAATAATAATAGACACTCAAGGACATCTTACATTACAAATACAAAGACACGTAATATAAAAACATTTGACTAAGACAGGAGCATACATACAGTATTAGACATACATGAAAAACCTGTACAAATTGTGTATAGTAAAGTACAAGAGACTGAGCAGAGATTTCAAATAATAATTGGTTTTGTTGTGGTCAAATATGGGGAGAGGTCAGTCATATTGGCAGGGGAATATATATATACTGTACACAATCAGAGGTTGGGAAGCAGGGAGTTTAAAAGCGTGTATATAGTTTTACAGGGAAAACAATAGGGTGCTAATGGACAGAAGAGGCTTAGACTAGTCAGTAGATATGTACAGCAGTTCATAGGGAGATGTGGATATATGCACTAGTATCTATCAACAAACAGCAGTGCTAGTGGGTGTGATTACAATGTGTGCTCCCTGCCAGGTGTTGAGTCACACTGACGGGCGCCAGTATGCTATCAAGCGTTCGGTTCATCGCTTCAGGGGGGGTCGCGAGAGGAGCTGGAGTCTGAGAGAGGCCAGCAACCACGAGCGCCTCTCTCCTCATCCTCACATTGTGGACTTCATCGCTGCCTGGGAGGAAGGAGACAGACTGTACATCCAGACAGAGTTGTGCTGCACCAGTCTGCTGCAACACTCAGAGGACCAGCCCTCTGCCCATGGTCTATAGTGCACACACACACACACACACAGTGTCACCTAACATTGATGTGCCTCGTTGTCCACTTCATCTGTTCCACATTCAGTCCTTAAAGGTAGAGTCAGTGATTGTAAGTTAAACAAACCTTTAGTCAAATTCAAGGAATATGAGGATGCGTGTGCATCAGTGTTCATTTCGTTGACGAAAATATGACAAAAATGTTTCGTCAACTACCCTTTTTCCATCACTAAAATGAGACGTTAACGAGACTAAAATAGATTACTGATAATAAAAACTAGGAATAAATTGGTGAAGCTATATTTTCATTGACGAAACGAGACGAGCTGAAAACATTAGTGGTATAATTGGAAAAACTCTACCTGTGTATGAATTACCGTAATTGCACACATAAGTGTGCAGGCTGCAGCACAATGTTAAAGCCGGTTGGCGATACCGTATGATCAACCGTAACTGCACACATAAGTGGGCAGCACAATGTATAATTTGGCAGGCGAGACGGTCTTGCTCTATAGTAGGAAAATCTGACATGGTAGGAAAGATTGACAGATAACCAGATGGATTCCATATGCACACTGGTCTTAAAAAGTAAACAGCCTACAGAGCTAATCTTAATTTACCTTAGTTGCCTTCCAGGTTCGAATGAATGAATGAATGAATTTGAAGGGACAAAATAACTTGTCAAATTGTCTTACCAGGCTGAATAAAGGGTTATAACTTGAATTTCAACTATGCATACTTTCTGCATACCTTCTGCATGCAACAGGCCATACCGGTTTTAGACTTTTGCATTAGCTTAAAGAGAGAAAACATTTGGACTAAAAGTTGACTAAAATGTAATGACTTTTTGTTGACTAAAACACTTAAACTAAAGACTAAAGCTATTTAGAATGAAAATGACAAAAAATGAAAATGATGACAATGTGACTAAAACTATTAAGCATTTTCGTCTAAAGACTAAATCTAAAATTGCTGCCAAAATTAACACTGGTGTGCATGCTAGAAAAATAATCAGGTGTTTCTACACAGCCCTTGCTCTGTAAATATGAACACAAACAAAGTGGTGCAGACCGCACCCTACAACACTATCCTAGTTTTGGCAATGTGGGGCGGAGCTTCTGAGGGAGCAGTCTATGGAATTGAAGGGAGAGGTGATTTGGTTTTGATGGAGTGGATATATTAACAAGCTTTCTCCAGCATTGCTTCCATCACCTTTTAATCCCATTACCAGCCCAGTTTATCATTCAAGTTCTTACTGGCCCCTCGCCCAGACAAGGAAACCTTTGTGCAGGCCATGTCATGTACCTCAACGCCTGCTGACTTGTCTGTCTGGTGTGTTCCCAGGGGAGACAGCAGCCTGGTGGTACCTGTGTGACCTCCTGGCTGCACTTCAGCATCTGCATTCTCATGGCCTGGCTCACCTGGACGTGAAGCCTGCCAATGTGTTCCTCACCGGCTCTGGTCGCCTCAAGCTGGGAGACTTTGGCCTGCTGCTGGAGCTCTCGCAGCAGGCCCGGGAGAGGGAGGAGCTGCAGGAGGGAGATCCGCGCTACATGGCTCCAGAGCTCCTCCACGGGGAGTATGGGCCTTCTGCTGATGTCTTCAGGTGAGAGTGAAGTGTGTGTGTGCGAGCGTGTCTGGCTCTCTCTACAGCTCTCTTTACAGCTCTCTCTACAGCTCTGTCTACAACGTGTGTGTGTGTGCGTGTGCGTGCGTGTGTGTGTGTAGTCTGGGCGTGTCAATCCTAGAGCTGGCCTGTAACATGGAGGTTCCTAAGGGTGGTGAAGGCTGGCAGCAGCTCAGACAGGGTCAGCTGCCCTCTCACTTCACCAAAGGTAAAACAGCAGTGTCCCGACTACTATTGTGTCTCTAGCTTCTGCCTGGAAATAGCACATCTTAGTAGTGCGCCCACAAAATACAATGGCCTACTTTCATTTAAAAAAATACGATTTCTGCTATTTATTACTGCATTTATCGCTGTTTATTATGAAATACAGTATATCTAAAGCACTTAGAGTGTGTGTGTGTGTGTGTGTGCACGTGCATGCGTGCAGAGCTGTCCTCTGACCTTCAGACAGTACTGAAGCTGATGATGGCCCCAGAACCCAGAGAGAGAGCTAGCGTGTCCCAGCTCCTCTCTCTCCCCTCCATCAGGAGGCGCAGGTGGATGAGACGCACCTCCCTCTTCCTCCAGGAGGTCCTGTTGACTCTGCTCTTCTTCTACCAGGTCAGTAGAGGTGTTTCTCACTGTTATGGCTGGCCGATCACATGTCACACAAGGACACTTCACATAGGTGGGCTCTAGGGATACAATGCTACAGTGGTTGTTGTGCCTAGAGATTAAACAATATTTTATTTTATATTACGATTATAGTGACCAAAATTATCACTGTTAATGGTATTATCTCGGTATTGTTAAGATGTGCTGAAATTAGGAAGAAAAAGGTACTGACAAAAATAGCCATATTTATACAGGTAACATAAACCTAATCTACAAATAAATGTTTTATCTGCACAGCCCCCCCCCCCCCCCCATCTCTTCTACTAATTTCTTATGTTACAAATTGCACTGACTGCATTGAATTGTGCATGCCGTAGGCTATTCACCTAACATGTTTTGAATGTTAGGTGAATGTTTTGAACTAGGCTAATGTGACGTAGTGCTAATGGACGTAAGAGGCTGACTTTGACAAAACTGGGTTTACAGTACATGGACACTTTTTTTGTCTTGGAATCTTTCCGATTGACTGTTTCGGGTTACCTGTTTACATAGTATGTCACCTAATCGGGTCTGGTGTTTACATGCGCGGTCGCAACTTATCGGAATTGATGTTAAACATGCACACATATAGCTCTATATATCTGTAATGTAACGCGTCCCCCTAGCAAATGGTAAAACCAGCTTCTAGTTATAGATATGTTGGAGAATGAGGCTATCTGTGTGACTGGTGGAGAAATGTACGGCTCCAGATGAAGTCACAGAGAAACAGAGAAATATGCACACACAGAGACACGCACACACTAATCCTGGCTACCTTAACAAGGTATGGCTACACCAGACAGTGACATTTGTGTGCGTTGTAGTTGATTTGTCCAGATTTTGTACCGTTCTTCTAATACATCCATTGTATGTACAGTTGCTGTGCAGAATAGTTTACCGGCATCACACAATATGTAAGGTGTTATTGGTAACTGGTTCATGTTGGACGTGGTCACTCTGAAAGGCTATTTACCGTGTAGTTTTCAGCGCAGTAATCAAACACGGTTTTATGATGATTAATATTTGGAACAATAATACTAACCGTTAATACTAACTATTCAGACCTGCAGCTCCATCTAGGGACATTTACCTCTTGCCCCTGTTCGTACATGCCGTGGTCATTACCGGGATAGTACAATCGCCTGAACAGTCCATCAAAGGGCGGTAGCTAATGCAACACTCTGTGCATGCTGCCAATCACCATAAACAAATAAAAGACTTCAGTTTACAGCTTAAGTTTGATCTTGCTTTGCGCTGTTTGCCATTTCTATATAAAATATATGCAGCATATCTATCCTACCCATGGATGTATTATAAGAACAATCTTACACTGTTTTCAGCTGGAGGCTATTTATTACAAATGGTATTTACAAACATTTACCTTTGTGTTCTAAACAAGCATAATATTTTTTTTTTTTTTTAAATTACAGCGAATCTATTAATTACAGCAATATTGTTCATGGGAAACAGTGCCTGAAAGAGATTGTTGTTGATGGTATTTATTCATTGTCTAGCAAAACAGTATATCTATTTAACTCAAGAGGAGTGCAAAGTTGTAGGCTAATGTTCAAGGCATATAAAATATTTATTTGTAACTGTTAACTGGTTTGCTCGGCGAGCATTTTCCATGGAATGTTACTAGGTCGCGATGTGGGAAATATGGCAAATGGATAAACAGGTTTTTCAACCTCTGTTCCTGTTCACACATTACTCCGGAACGGTCCCTGTAAAATGCAGGGTTATAGAGGGTGTGAAAAGGGCTTTAGTAATGTTTATAGTACATATAATGTATAGTTTAAAGCTTGCTATCTTAATTTAAAACATCTCCCTCAGAAGCTCCACCCCACACATTGAAACACACTGTGAAGTCAAGCAGCATTGTTGTTGTGAGCCGTGTTTGTTCCTATTTATGGAGCCAGGGCTGTGTAGAGGTATTGGATTATTTTTTCTGCACGCACAGTAAAATAGCTAAATGCAAGGAGATATTTGGTGAATTTCACAAAAAGTTTATTAGCTTATAATTAGCTTGCAATAGCTACCAAAAGACTAAATACCTTTACCATGTATGGAAAGGAACATTGTAATGCGACTGAAATTTTTATAATCAAGTGATGAAGTCCTGACATACTAACCATCGAATAGGGCTGCAAAACAAAACATAGTTTTTGCTTCTGAATGTACTCTCCATGCTCCACCTGTAAGCATTACGGGTGGGTGATTGCAGTGTAAATGAGGCTTTGACATTGTCACGTTATTGGCATAAGTGAATTTGCTACTGGCAGTTTATTCACAGTTAATGTAAGGCAGGGCTATTCAACTCCGGTCCTGGAGGACCGCACCTTGCATGTTTTAGATCTCTCCCTGCTCCAACATGCCTGATTCAAGGTCGTTAGAAGCCTGATAACGACCCGTTTGATGCAGGCTGCGGCCCTCCAGGACCACAGTGGAATAGCCCTGATCTTATGTAAGGCGTCCTCCATTCTGCAGATGCTAAATCCACACAGACACCATGGAAACCTTTAAGCAGTGCTAGCAAACTACTTGTTTTCTTTACTGCTTTCTTGTCCTAATTTTTGTATGGAACGCTGAATCCAAAATGTTCCCAGATCTCGCATTTGAAAGGCTGTGCTGCTTCCTCAAGTTTGAGCTGAGTGAGAGAAAAAAAAAGAGAATTTTCCTCTGTGGAGTTCTGATAAGCTCCAAGGAAATGCTGATTAGCTCCTGTGGATGTGAATGTATGGCAGATGCATGTACAGTAGTTGTAGCGCAATAAGTAGGTAAAGGAAGCTATTAGGCTGCGTTGCTGAAAAAAACCCAACTGACAGCATTAGGAAGCGCTTTTGGAAGCGTGACAGTGATGGGCGTGGCGTTTCACCCAAAGTTGAACTTTTTTCAACTTGAAAAAAAATCAGCGCCCGGCGTTCGGCGCCACGGTCCTGGTGTTTTTAGAAGCCTGGAAAAACGCGGCACTCCCATTGGAATCAATTGAAAAATAACGCTGGCCTGAGAAAAAACCGCTTTGGTGTGCACGGGGCTTTAGAGTGACATAATATGGTAATACTGTGGTTCATGTGTGCACATTGAACAGTAGTGGTTCAATACGATATCATGTAGTGTTGCATCCCTAGTGGTGTCATGGTTGTTTGGTATTTGTGCTCCAGCTCCATGTTTGTCTCTCCAGTGTGCGGTGTCTTTAGGAGGAAGATTTCTGTCATTTCTCCACTGGCCCTTCCCTTCTCACTGCAGCGAGCCCTGTACCCCTCCCAGGAACAGCAAAGACGTCACCCTTCCACTCACGTGTGAGGACAACGGGGTGTTTGTCCTGGATGCCTCCACGCTGGACTCCCCATCCTTCTCCCACAGGTTACCACTTTACTAGGGTACAACATGAGACCTGCCTCAGGCTCCATGACGTCACTGTGACTCAGGCTTGTGTCTGTGTGTGTAGGTCTAGACTGTCATCAGGAACCACCTCTACTCCACTTCCTGCACCTCTACTACACACACCCAGCCCCACACACACACACACACATGCATCCAAATCATCACGGCAACGGGACAGGAGTGGTCTTCTTGGGGACGACAAATGGACCAGTCTGGAGCCAAAGAACCTTCTGAGTCTGTTTGAGGAGACAGGCAGACCGCTCCATGGTTCTGATGCCAACAGTGATGAGGAGAACTAGACAGGTGTTTATTTTAAAGTATTCCAGGCTGTAGTTTCGTTTGTCAGATGTTTTGTGTTGATGAACCAAGAAATGAGACCTTATTGGAATTGGTTCTGTAATAGTCCATATTGTTTTTGTGTGAAAACAATACGCTGCTTTAATGTTTGTGTGTGTGACTGAAAGGATGTCGTGGTGCTGATGCTATCAAGGAGGTTTTATTAATTTTGGGTAAAACAAATGTAAAATGTGTTTACAGATAGAGTTGGGAATATTTTCTACTCTGCTGTGTGTGCGTGCTTGCGTGTGTGTGTGTGAGCGAGCGAGAGTGCTTGCTTTACTGTGGAGCTGTGCTGTAAAAAAAATAAAGGAGAGAGCTGGAATCTGTATTGTGGAAATCAAAATGTGTCCTTGTGGGCCTCCTAAATGACAAAGTTTATACTTTACAGCGTTATTTGTAGTTCTAAATGATTTGTGGTAGACCACTAGATGGCAGCACTTAACCCTGGTACAGGCAGCTAAAGAACAAGGGAACTGAAGTTGAAAGGTTTTCATGAAGAGACTTCTAGCTATAGATCCCGTTATTACTTGAAGCACAGTTAGAAGCTGTAGTCAAGGGTAAATCAAATGTCAATGCACTGGTGCAAAGACCATCCTGACTTTTACTAGCTCTAATATTAGTTTGCCTCTGCATATCGAAGTGAAGCAAACCAAAAGGTGGAGTTTGCCAAATCTGGATGGTTGTAGGCCTGCTACAGCAGACTCACATTTCCTCGTTGAGCCTTTTCCTTGCCTCACAGCAAGAAGGTGCCGGGTTCGAACCCCGGCCGGCTTGGCCGTTCTTTGTGGAGTTTGCATGTTCTTCCTGTGTCTGCGTGGGTTTGCTCTGGTTTTCCCCACTTTAAAATATGTCAGGTTAATTCTCCAGTCATCTGACCAGTGACACTGCCAACAATCTTGAGTTGGTCCCCGGGCGCAGCACACTGCTCCCTTGAGGGATGGGTTAAATGCAGAGGATGAATTTCGCTACATGTATTTGTATGTGACAATAAAAGCACCTTTACCTTTTACTAGACATGCTAAATTTAATGCTAATGTCACATGCTCTTTGAACTAAAGTTGCCTTACACTTAAAATATGACTTGCTTCACCCATCCATTAAATGCGAAGCGATTAGTAAACGTCTATTGGGACATACTTCTTAATTTTACGACATACTGTACTTCTTGTTTCACAGTCAGGTATGTCCTAATCACAAACTGTCCCAACGTACAATGTGTGATATCAGGAACAGAAGTTGCGTAAATATTAAGATAGTTCATGCTCAGCTGTTGGGTAATGCTGTTCTGTCCTACCCCCAGTATTGTGGTCTTGCTAATATCAAAGATAACGTCTTAGAGTCTCTGAGAGAGGATGAAGACTGTAAAGTGTGTTCTGGTTGGGGACAGTGGTGTAGGGAAAACCTACCTGCTCCTGACCCTCCACACAGGGATTTTCCCTAAAGACTACATCCCCGGTGTTCAGGACCATTATGCATTCCAGCTCTCTGTGGACGGACAGATAATGACGCTCAGTCTGCTGGATACCTGTGGCAGACCGGAGTACGACCGTCTGCGCCCACTGATCTACCCAGCGTCAGACGTCTTCCTGCTGTGCTTCTCTATCTCCAGCTCACAGTCCTTCAGGAACGTGCAGCTGCACTGGCTGCCAGAGGTGCAGCGTCATTGTCCTCATGTCCCAGTCTTGCTGCTGGGCACCAAGGTGGACCTACGGAGCAGCGCACAGACCCCAGAACTAGGGGAAGAGAGTCCTGTCCCCGTGTCCCAGCAGCAGGGCTATGCTCTGGCCAGAGAGATTAGGGCCATGGGATATCTAGAATGTTCTGCTCTCCAGCAGGAGGGTCTAGATGATGTGTTGCAGGAGGTGGCAAGAACAGTTTGCCATAAACATAGGAACCAGAGAAGATCCTGTTTCATCCTATAAGACCTCAGATTAGTGCAGAAGCATGTCAATTGTGCATGTATTTGTATTTTCAACTGTGTAATCTCAATTTATTTAGTATTTGTTATGAAGTGCCTGTGATCTCCATATAGTCTCACAAAAAGTATTGTTCTCTAATCCTTATTGATTGAATTTATCACATTACCGATGCTGTATGTTTATGAGAAATTGTCTCTGATCTGACTCCTGTGAAACAGTAGGTGTGCCTTTCTCACAGACACTCCAGCAGAATGTACATCCTCCTACCCCCAACGGACTGTGTCCATAACAACTGAATCAGTAATGTCACAGCCTCTGATCTGATTACAGGTAGTCCTGAAGCATACAAGTAGTGAAATAACAAACATTGTAACTCAGTAACAGTGATGACGTTCATCTCAGCTCTGCAAACAGGAAGTTAAATAGTTCACTAACGTCCATCTCAGCTCTGCAACCAGGAAGTTAAATAGTTCACTAACCTTCATCCAAGTAAGTTAAACGCAATGTAATACATTACATATAAATAAACTAAAAATGTTTAGGATAAATGAACATGGCCAGAGTTATGAAACGCAAATAAAGCATTAAGCGTTGTTAATACGCACAGAGATTGTTTTTGCTCAGCCTAATATTAAGTGTGCTGCTTATATGCATACAGTACGTAGATGTTTTAACATGCTTAACAAAACACGGGCGTGATGTCCGTGCCTTTGTGTGCAACTCCGGGCATGTAAACAGAACAGGGGTTTCATTTATAAACGTTGCGTACTCACAAAACGGGGCTAGAAACGTGCGTACGACACTTTGCACGCAAAGGCTGTGCTTTATAAAAAACAAACTTGACTGGAGAATGTGCGGTCCTCCACGTACTCTTTGAAACATGCGTACGCACAAAAATTGGATAAAATCGGAAGCTGCGACTCCAATGGCAGAAGGAATAAACTTAAGAGATGTTTTCTAATTAATACATTTTGAATATATGATATCGTAGGCTACACAGCATGGACGTAGCAAGAACTAAACTATGAATTTTAAATATAAGCAATCTATTATTAGAAACGCCTAATTGTTAGACAGACGTATGAAGAAGCGAAAAGGCTACAGTTGAGACAGCCGAGCCAATAATGTGTAAAACAATAACATTTATTATTTTTTATACCAATGTAAGCTGTTTTCATTTCAGCTTGATGAATGTTGGAGCAAAGAAAACATCGAATATTCACTTGTCCTCTCAAAAGGCACTTGACGGCACTACTTCCCAACCCTGCTCATGGACATATCAGTTACATAATAATAGTTGTCTTTATCTTATCCTAAAGTGAACTGAACTGGATTTAAATATGTACAAAGTGCTTGAAGAGTGAAGACCAGTCACAGTTACCACATCCTCCTCAAGCTTAATGGCGCTGCACCAGCAGCACAGAGGTGAGAAAGATTTGTCTCACTTTATGGTACATCATTATGCACTTACTGTATTTAGGGTGGTGGGAGGTATACTTTAAAGTGATGCCTCAGGAGGAACTCATTACAACACACACAGAGGGAGTGCGATTCTATTATTTGATCAAGATAACTAACTCCACTATATCTTTACACAGAAAATAGTTGGATTGAGTATCGTTTAAATGTTTTTACATGTTTTTACAGCCAGCATCTGTCAGGTCTGACAGGTTGACTGTCTGTCAACCTGTCTATAAAAGTCTATCTGCTTTGTAACAGGTAACAGCACCGAACCAGCATGTCATCATATTGACTGGCAGGGAGACAAGACATCTCATCCTATTGGTGTGCAGGGAGACAAGACATCTCATCCTATTGGCTGGCAGGATTCTTGTTCTGTGAGTGTGCCAGAGTTAGCCAGCACACAATCCAATGGGATGCTTCAGATCCTGCCCTCTTTCTCCAAACCAGTCAGTAAGAAGTCTCCAAAGCTCTGGCCTAGGAGACATGCTGATGTTGAGCCTGTTTGCAACCCTGCCTCCTCCCAGTGGTTAAACCTGAGCACATCAACTGAGGACTTCAGCAAACTACATGAATACTTTGGGAAGGAAGTGAGGGAGCTGATTGCTGATTGGTTGAAAAGTCAATGTAAAGAGGAAGCTATCGAGGAAGATTTGATTGATTTAGGATGAAACAGACATCAAATATTGTTATATTTTATATGTAAGAGATAGTTGGATATATATTCTATTCCCTAGTGTTGTTATACAGAAAACAATAGTCTGCCCAATACTAACAATTGTATGCTGTTGGCTCAAATGATCATTAAACAGTTAATAATGATTGTTGAGTGGCTGTAACCTATAGTTCTATGGGTGTAATGTTGCTCTATACCAGGGTTCCCCAATCCTGGTCCTAGAGGGCCGCAGCCCAGCATGTTTTAGATGTCTCCCTGCTCCAACACAGCTG
>JAODUK010035221.1:0-21832 GCA_027564635.1 Typhlichthys eigenmanni | reverse complement strand
AGAGAGAGAGAGAGAGAGAGAGAGAGAGAGAGAGAGAGAGAGAGAGAGAGAGAGAGAGAGAGAGAGAGAGAGAGTCCATATAGGAGATATAGACAGTATATTACTATGGTATGTGATTCCAAGTGGGATTTATATTCCAACATATTGTATAGGATGCAGCCCTTCAAAACACAAAATCATTTATTGCTCCATAACCAATCTGACCTAACTATTGTAACCTAGTAGGCCAAACCTGTGTCTGTAGAGGTTCATGATGACATGTTTCCGACATAAGCTTTCTAGCTAGTGTGCTGAGGGCCGACTATTACTGCAGACTGTATGTGTGTCCCAACATGAAGCCATTGTGTTCTCTCTCCTGTTTTAAAAGCTTTATACTGCAATAATGGACGCCATTAGCATTGCTTCTACCCACCCCCTCCGCCACACACACACACACACACACACAATTATCTTCTATGTGGGTACAGTAATTTATTGCTGCCCTGCAGGCAGCATGTTCAGCCACACACACACACACACACACATAGAGAGAGATGAGAATGCAATAGGCAGTGAAAGAGGAAAACAGTGTGTGTACTGTATGTTCAAGAACAGCATGCAGTATGAAAGATGTAAGACACACACATGCACACCTCCATTGTTCTGTGTTCAGTGTTTAACAGAAGCTCAGTGGAGAAATGGGAAATCATATTATCTAGATGTAATGTAGACTGAACATTGCTAGAGGAGGGAAGGAAATAAGGATTTGACACTCACACACACACACAACCTGTGTCATGTGTGGAGTGGATCTCTGCAATGGACAGAAAATCACTTTTTAAGTTAGAATGTACATTTTTGCGTATTTAGTAGTTTAATACTTTGGTTTATTGTGAACCACACGCACACTTGCTACATGCAGCAAGTTGTGCTCTTCTATATGTTCAAATTGCAAAGCTAAATTGGAATAAAGCACATTAATAAAGTACATTTTAACATATACTTGCATATCTTTTTCATTTTAATGCCCATCGTTAACTTACTGTTAACAGTAGATAGTAAGCAGGTAACATAACGTATTTCTGTTAGTCTCATTCAAATTACATAATCCTCTCTCCTGCTCATTATTTAAAATGTGCCTTTTAAATAATAGGCAACAATAATGTGTTCTTCTCTCTGCTTACTGTATGCATCTCTTCACATATACAGACTATATAGATAATAACAAGGATTGATATATGTACCTTATTGGCACTTACTGAACATGTGAGTAGGCTATGTTTACAGATCTTACTGTACATCAGTCTATATATTAGTCAATATATAGACTGATGTCAATATATTAAAATGTGTGTATATGTGTGTCTATTCCGTTTAGCCTATAAGTTACAGTATAATAAATAATTAAACACATTTGACATTTCATTGTAATACTCTGATTGGATAGCTGCAGTACGACCCTGCTCGTCTGGAATGCAGGGAGAAATTGAGTTAATTTAAAGTTATTAAATAATTGATTTAAAAAATGTTCTGTGTAATTGATGAGTTTCAGGTAACACATTTTACATTATAGAACCCCCTGGTCCAATCTAATGGTTAGCAAATCCATATCAGGCTCAAAATCTTTGTGGGAAACATTGTATATTATAATTTATATGTATTGAATGTATATGTGCATTATACTGTACTGTAGGATATATATATTCTGTACATGAGACAGCCCCACTGTTATGTTCGTCCTATAGCGCAAGTGTGTCTTGAGAAAATATTGTACTGTAGTAGAATTGATGGTCTTTTATCGACATCTAGTGGACAGTTTTCTCATAGCAATTTATTGCTTTGGTTAATGCAAACTCTTTTGAAAGGTAATTCAAAAGAAAATAGGATATCAACATATATTTCATATACGAAACGTAAGCCTTTTTAGAATGTGTCTAGCCAAACTACCTTGAGTCTCACGTCACGTAACACAAACATAATTATTACAAAGCAAAAAAATGAAGTGTAAAGTAATAAGATTTACAACTGAAGTGAGCACACAATAGCTTGGCATTATGAATTAAGGCATCCCCTGAGACTATTTCTGTTATTTACCACTTCCGGATTATCAAAACAAATTAGAAAAGGCTATGTGTTTATATTGCATGATATTTGAGTTTATAATGACTGTAAGTGATGGCCTGTAGTGAACATTACCTCAACAATTTCTATTTACAGACACATAACTGGAAAAAAAAGCACATCCATGATTCCCTGTGTCTAGAAAGATAGGATGAGGGTTGAATGGTGGGATGATTGAGTCCATGTCTGTCTTAATGTTTTAATGATGCTGCCTAAAGAATCAAGTTATATGTCCCCTCATACATACTCTATGCTCCTTGCTCACAATAGTAGAAGACCGTCTCCCACCAAGTGTAGTCAAATGTACTAGAAAATATAACGCATCGTAATATAATCAGCATAGTTATTTGATAGTTGATTGAGTGTATAATGTTTTGCATACAGTAATTACTACAGTATTTTGGAATGCTTTTCCCAAGTGATCATTTTCATCTATTTAGCTATAATCATATGTACTATAATGACTATTAATAATAGTAATATTTATATCTGTGACTAACAAAAATCTATACAAAAATACAAAATTCATGTTTTAAAATGTATTTCAGCATATATTCTATCATGCATTGAGGTGGCATTTACAATATAGGTTGCATTTAATTGAAAACCATTTTAAAAGCAATGGCTAAATATTGATGCAATGTGCTGGAACAATATAACAACAACTTGATAAGCCTTGCTCCATCCTGAGCCAAGTTTAGATTTTCTTCATTCTGTAGAAAATGTTTCAAAAGTAAGTAAATTGACAATGCTACCGTTAACTGAATAAAAGAAATCACATAAAATATTTTATACCTCTAACATTCAGAATCGTTGTACATTCGGCTGTGCCCAGTGGGTTGTCAATAACAACTTTGTATTCTCCACTGTCTTTGGGTCCAACTCTTAGTATGAGCATAGAGGAGACCCCGCAAACATTGGTGATGTAGTAGTTGGTGTTGGTGTTCAGGCTAACATTGTTGCGATACCATGTCACATGAGGGGCGGGGTATCCCGTAACAGCACAGCTCATGATGCACTCGTAGCCTTGTGGAGCCATACGTCTCTTCAGAGGGACAATAAATGATGGAGGCGACTGGAAATCAAAGACTTTTGGCTCTGGCATATCCAGTTTAAATGTACCTGTTAGAGAAGCATACTGGTTGTGAAAGGTAACATTGTGACCTAATTGTAATTAAGAGGGATTTCACTGCAAAACAGTTCGTAGCATATTTTCCATAGTTTTTTCATGTGAATATAAACAAATATTACTAGCTCCAAAAAGCAAATTGTGTAATTGACACAATTATCAATTGTGTTATTTTCTGTAACCTGTCTGAATATATTGAAAGTTTACAATTAATGATAAGAGTAATCATGGTGTTTTGAAGGCTTTAACTGTTGCCCATTGAACTCTACATATACAATAGTACTTCACTCCAAAGTCTGGAGACACAAACCTTGTTCCTTCTTGATTCCCCATGTAGGCGACTCGGTAGGAGTGGACAAGCATATGTCATTTTTGGCAAACACCCTAAAGTAATATTCTCGCCCTGGCAAGATGTTGATGACTGTGCATTTATTGTTGAAGAGGTTGTCTGCCACTGTCCTCCATGAGCGACTGAAGGAGTCTCGCTTGGTTACCATGTAGTGTAGCCTGTCATCCCTCTTCTCATCTGGAGAGGGTACCCAGTTGAGAGTCACAGTCCCTGAGACGTTCTGCTGTAGCTCAACTGGGCCTGGAGGTTTCGGATCGTCTAGATTTAAGAGGTGATATTTGTTGTTATCATGTTGCTGTGTGGGGTTTAATGAGATCGCAGGCAGACTACAATACAGTAGATGTCATTTGAGTAATACAGGACAGCAAATGATTCATTATTCCAATCAATGATACTGTACATTAGACTCTCTTGGCATAGCATACAGTAGCAATCATGTCATGATTATTGAATTCCATAAACTACAGTATCTCTTAATAGGATAAAATGCACTTTATGGCATACTGTAACAGCCTAACTAAATAGATTGAAATCATGTTGACACAGTTTAACAAATTACCTGTGACTCTGATTTCAACATTGAAGGTCTCCTGACCCACAATGTTCTTTACAACAATGGTATAGATGCCAGTATCAGAGCGCTCAGATGTAGGAATCAAGAGCTGAGATCCGCCATCTGAGTTAGTAATCGTTACATGTTTGGGCAAAGGAATACCATCTTTCAGCCAAGTGATATCTGGCAATGGAGAAGCCTGCAACGTTTGAGAGAAATGTAAATGAATATTGAATACAGCACAAACACCACCCACCCCGACCCCCCAAAGTATTGTAGGCATGTCACTCTACCTCAAAGTTTATGTGGACCCGCACAGTGTTTCCAGATTTTACCACAACAAAGCTCTTCATGTTTTTGTCTTTTAATCTGGGCTTCACTGTTAGGGCCAATTAAAACTGCAATGTTTATCATCTTGTTATTAAATGTATGTCACATCTCTCAAACTGATAGCATTCAGTTCACGCATGCATTCACCAATTACCACAAAACTGAAGGTGTAAACACTGAGAAACTACAAAGTGTTTAACTTGATAGTGTTCTTACCGGGAGGTGGCATAGCAATGATGTAATTGTTAAAAGCCTGAGGCTCACCGTCACCGCCATAATTGCTGGCAATCACTCTCACCCAGTATGTGGCCATTGCTTTCAAGCCAAGTACGGTGAAAGATGTTGGAGTAATTGGGTTGGCATTACAGCGAGACCATTCAAGGCTTTCTATTGGTCTGATCTCCACACAGTAGCCTAGGGCTTCATCCTTCACTTCTTTCACCACGTTAGGCTTACTCCAAGCCAGAGAAAATGTGGTATAATTGGAGGATGTTAACTTTAAGTCAATGACTTTACCAGGGGCTTCTGGAAGCAAGATGAAATTACGTGATGTGTTAGTGTTAACATTTTAAATAAACAAGGTTTTATTATTATTTTTTTTAATCTAACATGTTGTAGTGCTACATTAAATGAAGCACTTACTCATTGGATCTCTTGCATAAACTGTGTCACATGGAATGCTAGGCTCACCAGCACCAGATAGATTGATAGCAGACACTCTAAATTCATATGCCGCACCCTCAAATACATCTTTCACTGCAAAGTTTGAATCTAAGAGAAAAAGGAGCAGTTAATTTACAGACTAAAGGTGGCAAATTATAGTGTAATGCTATAAGCATGTGAGTGACACCTTGTATTGGCCCATCTAGGTTCACAAGGCTCCAGTAGTTGGTGCCTTTCTTGTGCTTTTCCAGGTTATACCCGACTATTTTTGTTCCTCCGGTGTTGCTAGGAGCAGTCCATGACAGCTTGAGGCAGTCCTTGAAGGCACTAGCCACCTTAGGTGCTGCAGGGGGTCCAGGGTAACCTGGCATTGTGAATGGTCATGTTGCTAATGTGATCATTATTTACAGAATATATACATGCAAGTTATTCTGAATCCATTTAATTCCAATAAACTGAAATCCCCTTGCTAGTGTTACTTCATTTCTAAAACCCTGACGCCTGACCTATTTGATTCTTCTGACTGAGGTGATACAGTATTCCTTTAAGGGAAAAGATAAGGCTTACGCAATACACCAGCTGGTATATCCTCTGTCTCCAGGTAATCGCTGATTCCTTCTGCATTTTTGGCTTTGATTCGGTAACAATACCTCCTTCCAGGGTCCACATCTGAGTCTTTGTAAGTTGGCCTGTTACCTGCAATCTCCCCTAGATCTACCCATTTGTTGCGGCCCACTTGCTGGCGCTCTATTATATAGCTTGTGATGGGACATCCCCCGCTGTCCTTTGGAGGTTTCCATTTGAATTCAACAGATGTCACAGCACTTTCCATGATGTCCACAGGTCCTTGTGGTGGAGTGGGTTTGTCTATTTACGCCAAAAAAAAAAAAACACTAAATCCATATCCTAATAATGTATATTAAATAATCATCCGAACACAACAGTATGGTGACATCACTATTACATCAGACATGAACATGCTCACCAAGGACGATAAGCCTAGAAATGGCTTCCACTGTAGCAAATTCATTCTTGATTTTAATTTTGATCTCTCCATTGTCTTTTTTTGGCATTTAGAAAGGCGTAGTTGACTCTCAGTTTGTGTTGTTTCCATCTTGACATTGAGGCATGTCCTAAGTTCATCATCTTCTGCATACCAGTGTACAGTCATCGGACCACCGCCTGTGTAGGGCAACTTCCACTGGGCATTTCCCCCAACCCTTACAATCACTGGCTCAGAGAATTGCCCCAGTGCATCAAGGTCTATTTTTGGTGGATCTTAATATGCATACCACGCACAAACAACACAACAAAAAAAGAAAAAAGATTTTTAAAATTTAAGAAATTAGTACACCATGTGTAGCAATTGTCAATAGGCCTTTCTTCTTTTTTTATTCATTCTCACCTTGAACATTAAGTGTTGCTTCAGATTTGCGACCTTCTACATCAAAACGATATTCGGCGCCATCATATTTTGTACAACATTCAATTATTAACTTGTGACAGGCTCCATCTTTAATTATGTTAACTCCACCCCCACTGGTTAGCTGGTCAGAGAAAATGTTTTAAAGATTTTTAAGATCTATAGTTTAACTAAATATCATGCCATATAACAGAAATGTGGGTCCTTAAGTTAATTTTGTCTATGAAAATATGTTAATGGTTTACAGTAGCTTACCAACTCCCCATTTTTATACCAACGTCCTTCAGCGGTTTCACTGGTCAGTTTGCAGGACAGCTCTGCTCGTTCAGCCACATTAGCCGCAGTATCTGACAGTCCACTAACAAACTGAGCTCCACAATCTATGTAGAATCAAAATAAAATGTGAAACTGTAAGGAAATATGAAGCTAGATTGTACAAATCAATCTCATAAATTAAAAAAGTGACTATTGACATACTAGTTAAATACTGTAATACAAGCAAAGAGGCAAAGGCTCTGACATTTGAGACTTATATTAACTTTTTTACAATTGTGGAAGGGGAATTGCCCACATTGTGATTTGGGCTGTACAGCATACATTATCACCACTTGACACATTCATACCTATGACAGTATCTGGGACCAAGGGACAAGTTTGTCTCTTCTTCTTTTTAGTATCACCACCATCCCCTTGTTTCTTTTTTTCACCATCTACACCAGACCCATCTTCTGTTCCACCAGCAGAAGCATCTCCTGTGCCATCTCCTTTACCATCTCCTGTTCCACCACCAGAACCATCTCCTGTACCATATCCTGTATCATATTGTGATCCACCACCAGAACCATCTCCTGTGCCATCTCCTGTACCATCTCCTGTACCATCTCCTGTTCCATCTCCTGTTCCACAACCTGAACCACTTCCTGTACCATTTCCTATACCACCTCCGATAGCATTGCCTGTGCTGTCACCAAACCCAGAAGAATCATTCTTCCCATCTCCTTTATTCCCTAAAGCAGCTTTAGTGCTTGCTTCCGCAGCATCTTTTTCAGGTTCCACTTCCAGATTGTACTGTTTTTCCAGCGCCAGGCTTGCAAGGCCATCTTGTTCTCCGGCGGAAGCGGTCTTGCAGCCTTTACCACCATTTGGATTTGCTGAATCACAGTGAACATGCAACAAACAAGTAGGGTATGTTTAAACTGTGATGATCAGAACAGGATGGATATTACCATAAAACATATTTCTACAAACAAAACATTTTACAATATATTGTTTCTGTTATTCTGACATTACACATTGAGTATAGGCTGCTGTTATTGATAATATTCACACATTTTCTTAATATGTGTCGCTTTAAAGTCAGAAGGGTTTTTGGAACTACAAAAAAGTATGATGCTAGTCACACATCCAAGTGTATATCAATAGAGTGTAAACACTTATGCTTTAGTAGCTAGCTAGCTTCTAGCAACTACCCTTTATAGTGTACAAACTAATCATTGTATTGTTTTTGCATTGTTCTACCTTGTACCACAAATTAAATTATTGTCAACATATTTAGAGATTAACAAAGGATTGCATCTCTTAAAACAATATATTTTCAAGAACATGTAGGCTATCCAAAGATGCAATGTTGTAAATATTTGAATAGAATAACTTCTCGGTGTTGCTACAAACTTTTTAATGTTGACTTTCACATAAAATCCAAAGATGCATTCCCACCTTCCACGTCCAGAGAGGCGCTGCTCTTGGCAATGCCAGCGATGGCATAGTAGACCCCTTTATCTGCCATTGCACAGTCTTTCACTTGTAAAGTGTGAATGAGTTTGTCCTCTGATACTGTGACATCAAATTTCTCTCCATGTTGGAGTGATGCATCTTGTGTTGCCCAAGTAATTCTGTTGAGGGGCGTTGACAAGACACATTGGAAGAACGCATCCTCATATTCAACTGCCTTCATGTCCTTAAGCTTGGCTACAAACTCAACTGCTGGAACTAAGTAGAGAGATAATATGTTTAGGGTACTGGGGTAATAATTCCATATAAAACACACAATAATACAAAAGAGTAGGCCTATTTAATTTATTTGGGGGAAGGGGACATGATTTTTGTATTTAATTATTTACTCACCCTAAATGTATGGTGGCCTATGTCGGCGTATTAGGGCCATATTGACTAAAAAAAAAAAGATATATATTTTTTCCGAGAGTAAAGTCTAAAACTCTGAGTTTATAAAGTCGTACATTGTTGTTTTGTTTTTGCTGGACCATGTGTAGCGGGACTGGCAAATACGAGCAAATATTGCTTACTGACTGACTTGACTGACCTTGTTAAACAGTGCATGCTAAATACTAGAGTAGGTGGTGGTAATGCACCATGTAGAAAGTAGGTGGCGGTAATGCACCAATATTGTTGGATCCCAACTTCTGTGGAGTTCCACAGAGGAACCTTGCATGCTAAACTGGGTAATGGCCTATGGTGTTTGCTCATGCCCGTGGCCGGTTTAACTAGGCTTGCCTAGTTTTTACTTGTTTCTCCCCTCTAAAGTAGGCCATCTAAAATTTGAAGTGACATTGCCATACAATATATTGGGAATACTACTACTATTGCTACTTAGTTAATAGCTTTTGTACATCAGGAAATACTGTATAGCCTTAGGCCCTGATCACACTGAGACGTCTGCTTCAAAAACGTGTTGATAAACCCCCTGATCACACAGAGATACACTGCCTGCGCCAAAAAGAATGGCTGCGTGGGCCAACTGTCACATTGACAAACAGCGCAACTCCAAACCTTGCGCTGAAAAGTTAAGAATATTTGAACTTTTATGCGTGTCTAAAAACCGCTAATAAAACACGAAGCGCTGCGCAATTAAAAAAGCACATGCCAGTCACGCTGTACCATAGGAAACCAATGGTTTTGCTAGCGACAAGCTTCAAGCGATGCATCTTGGTGTGATCAGGCCCTTACAATGCAATAGCCAAATGCGCAATGTAAGGCTGGATACACCTTTCTTGACAAAAACCTTTTTTCAGAGATATATTCACAAATGTGTGATTTTTTTTCGAGCAAATCTGACTTTTTTAAACCCTGAGAATATTTTAAATACATTTGTTTTCTTGCAAATTTGTCAGTTCAAATTAAAATGACTATCTATCTATCTATCTATCTATCTATCTATCTATCTATATTTGTATTTCTTTATTGCCTAATATGTAGTTGTACAATACAATAGCACTTTCAAAACACCATTGTTCAATCTCATTAAAATATTTTCTGGTGCCACAACAAGCATGCTGCTTTGGTTACAGAAGGGACACATGGCTTGCCTTGTAAGTCAGTTGCAAGAACATTGGCATCATCGACATCAACCTGGTAGAAACCAGCATCCTCTGGCTGAAGGTCATTAATGCTGAAAACATACCTTGTCCCAGATTTTTTAAGACTGTGTTTTGAATTTTCATCATCGTCATATGGAACCGTCATGCCATCCTTTTAATTGAACAGGTAGAAGAATTAAGTTATATATTAGCCAAATATGATGTATATATTAGTGCTAAATGGTTAGGGTTAGGGTTAGCAACTATATAGTGCTTTAACCACAGTCATGGTGATGGGTATTTATTTGTATTTTAGCTAACCTTAAATAGGTTAACCACACTCTTAGGGTCCCTTAGTGTCATGTCTAAACCAAACTCAGCTCTGCCATTTGGTTTAACTTCTATTGGTTTGACATTATCCAGATTATCCAAAACCTACAGGAAAAAAATAACAAGAACATATTATTGGAAATTAAATAAATAAAGGAATAAGGGAACAAAGGATATGACTTGGTTGATGATCTACATTGTCCACAACTCCCCACGTCAAAATGAATAAAGGCTAAAAAGAAACAATGTTACTTTGATATTCCTTCACATTAAAGGTAGAATCAGGGATGCTGAAGAAAGATTTTTAATATTTGATCTTGATAAAAATGGTATGTAACTTCAATGTCATATGTTTCTCCATCAGAAGCAAATTTGACATGCATTGCCAAGGCTAGGATATTGTTGTGTGGTGCTGTCTGAACCAATTTGTTTGTGATCCCATTTACAAAACCAGGGAATACTGTTGATATTAGCAGAATAATGTTTAATTTATAATGTATACTTGTAGCTATACAATCAGGGAAAAAAAGTATTTAAAAAAATACTTTTTTTTTAACAGTATTTGGCAACAAACAACATTTTCCATTTCAAAATTGAGGCTTGATTACACACCTTAGCCTGCTCATCCTCTCTTTCCTTTTTCATTTGATTTAGTCTCTTTAACAACCAACGAAAGTCATAAATGCCAAAGTCATAACATATTTTTTCATAATCTTTCTTGGGTGCACTCATAAGCAGCTCCCAGAGCTTAGGATCAATCTCTCCATCTTTCTTTGGTGGAAGCTGTTTCTTTCTTGGTGCAACAACACTATACAGAGGGAGAAGCGTTACCATTAACTTTCAGAGGAAAACATTTTTAAAATGTAAAATTTAAAAAATAAAAAAAAACTGTATAATTACGTTTTCTTCAGCATTGCCCTGAAATCATGTTGTTCATCTCTTTGGGCTACAATAAAAATCTAATTAATCAGTACAGTAAATAAAAATAAAAATTACAAATATAAAATGTTTCTGAACATTATAATATACATTTTATTGATTTAATCTACCTAAACCATGCACAATGACACTAAATGTACCTGTTTTCTTCTTGAGTCCAGCTAAAAAACAAAGAAACCATAAAAATCACGAGTATGTGCCAATGCACAGTGAAAATGCATTTAATAAATATTTATAGCATAGCAATAGCATTTTTAAACCCATAATGTATATAATGTTGTTTTTTGCAACTCAGTAATAGCTTTGCTATCTGTGATGAGACACATGGTGTTAATATTGACAAAATTCCCATTTTTATAAAAATCTGCATTTTACGGGCTGATAACATAACTATACGTCATATCCGTTAACGGTCACCCCAGGACCTGACGACATTGGTACACTTTAGTACAGTATGCTCATATATAATCAAATTTTGATGTAACATTAATGTTAATGGGGATTCCTCTCTCAGCCACTCCCCTCCCCTCACTCAGCTCCTTGATGCATTTTTCAAAGTTGTAGTGGGTGGAGTCAGGCTCAGAGCTGGAGTGCAGTTACACTCTTTTTTTTCTCCACTTATGTTATTTTAAAACATGTTTTACACAGGAAGTTAAGTTCCCATTTAGTCTGCCTTATGGCAAAAAAAAAAAAAGTCATCAACTACTAGCTTCCAGCAAATCACAAATATGCAAATAATGCAAATAATATTTGCCTCTCCTATCCGAGCGTGTATGGGAAGCGAAAACTTGCTGTATTGTGATCGTAGTACCCCATGGACAATTTGACAATTTGCCCCACTGTGTATCGTACAAAATATAGCATCATTGAATACACAATTAGCTACTGCAAACTGACTTGCTCTATTTGAAAACAGTTTTTGTGAGACACAAAGCACGTGATCTGGTGCACAACTGTCACATTTTCAGTTTTTAGGTGAAAGAGTGTTAAACAGTGCCAAGGAGGATGTGCAAAATCATGTTGGCTAATTTAAATATGTTAAAAACAATTTGGTAAAGATTTTTATTCTAAAGCTCTTTGGAAAAATTACAACATTTTTGCATTTACTTACTTTCAATAATATTCAATGTAGTTGTGCAAACAGCTTTTCCATATTCGTTTGTGGCAAAACATTTGTAGGTGTCTGCTTGGTCTGGTTTTACACTGGGTATCTGATGAAGCAATACAGATGTTAACTGTATTATCGTTTATATCAGCAGGGAAGTACCGGTAATTAGATTTCAACATGATTGCATTATAAACAAAAACAAAACAAAACATGATGTTTGCAATATTAGCATTAACTTTGTTAAAAAGTAAAGTCTCAGTATCCGTACCTCAAGAATGTACTCCTTAGCTCTTTCATCATATCTCGTCTTATATTTCTCCTTATCGATAATTTCACCTTTACTGCGTGCCCATGTCACTGTTGGTGCTGGCTCACCAACAACCATAGCTTTGAAAAAGGCTTTTTTCCCTTTAAAAAAAATAAATGAATGAAGAGAAATTAAATTCTGTTATAGGTAATGCAATCAGAGGTTATACTATTGTTTTGTTTGTTACCTTGTTGAACAGTCACTGCAATCGGTTTACGGGAGAAATCTGGGGTGGTTTTTCCTGCAGGAAGTTGCTCAACATACTGAGTGATCATAACTCCAGGAACTCTGGACCTCTTTTTTATAGCTACTGATAAAAATCAAGACAAGCACACATTTAACACATTGATTCTATGTCAGAATGAGGCTGCAAAAAGGGTCAAATACTAAATATTGTATTATGTTTTGTATTAGTAAATAAACACAATGTAAAAGGGCTGTTCAACATGCGTGAATAATGCTTTAGATACTGTAGTCAAGCTCTAGAAGTTTGCATCTCATTCTGCTTAACTGAAAGTTGGTTGTATTTCAGTCTGTTTTCCACAAGAGGTCAGTATTTGCTTTCTTATACTACATAGTCCAAACGGGATATTCAGATAGATTTGTTCACTACCATTGATTTCTTTGGTTGTTCCAAGCTTTTGTAAATGTATGTGTATATGTGTGTGTGCATATGTATGTGTGTGTGTGCATGCATGATGCATGTGTGTGCATGCACATGTTGTCATGTGATATGGTTATTTAACATGTACTGTTATCTTACTTCATGTGTTTACATGGTAATCATACAGCTAAGTAAAAAGTAAAAAACACATGCAGAAGAAAAGGCACATGTACAGTTAAGTTATATTTTTACACGTCAGTAGCCATACATGTTTGAAACACACATTACAAAGGAAAAAATACAAAATAGTGCAATCCAATCAGTACAGTTATATAAGCTTGAAATTAAAAAGTCACAGTTCCCATGCAGTTCCATTCCATCCCTATCTTAACCCACAGGTGATGTCAATATCTGGTAGCACTAGCAGCACAAATACATAAAACATCAAAGGAAGGAACATATTCTCTCTCTCTCTCTCTCTCTCTATCTCTCTCTCTCTCTCTGTCTCACACACACACATTGTATAAATTAATGTACACATACGCACACACTCACATTTGTGTAAAAAACAGGCACCTGCAGACAAACGGCATACATGATGATGACCTACATGTTGTGCCTCCAAGACAAGTGAACAAGTTGTTCTTTTAAGTGAGAATTGTTCTGCACCCTTGTTCCAGTCACAAAGCCAAAGGTATAGTCAGCTATTACAAGCTAATTTGTAAGATAATACACGTTTTGTCAAAGACACCAAATATCTCCTCGCATTTCGCTATCTTACCGTTCTGTGATCAAATAAAAAATAATCTGATATTTCTAACCAGCCCTGGCGCTGTAAATTGGAACATCAACAAAGTGACAAAAACGGCTCATATCAACAAAGATCGATGTAGCACTACGCTGTGCTTCAAAATGTGTTTCAATGCGTGGAGTGACGCTGCGTACATGCGGAGGGATATTATTCGCATGCGTTCTCAAAAATTACTAACCCTTCCTTTAAGTATTCATTAAAGTGTTATGACATCTCTCAAGGGATTTCAGTATGTTGCTATAGTATATATGCATCCAGTCAGGGTTCTAATAAACTTGTTTGATTCAAACTTTATTCAAATCATACCAATCAGTCCGTAAACATCAGAAATCAGATCAGAATAGTCCTTATAGGCAAGTCTCGTCACTCAGCAGCCATCTTTGAATTTCCAGACATTTATTTAGGAAGTACTCAATGGCAGAGGGAGAGAGACATTCAGTGATCATTGGGAAATAAGAACTGCATGTATACGATTGCGAGTCAAATCTGATAAAAACATCCTAAACATCTGGTGATTTTGCCTCTATATAATGTCTCTGGAATAGATCACTGACAGAGCAAGATAGCTAATAGTACATGTTCACTTTGAAAAAACATTCCGTTCAGAAGTAATTCTGAGCCACAAATAGTTTTACTCTCAATTAGGAATGTTGTTTAATTTTCTTGTTAGTTCAAAGGTCATACATACAGTATGGTTCACTGTATAATTTTCACCTTTAGTAAGTTAGTAGATATAAACAGAATGTCAGATGTCTACTGCCAAAAGGGCACAAGTGAATTCTTAATCGATTTACAGATATTCATTTTAAAACAGAAAATATTTTACACTGAACAGACTAATCCAGCCGAAAGATTGTAATGGCACTTACGCTCTTTAAATAATGCTCAATAGTTCAAACTTACCTAACTCCTTTGCAACCTGCCTTGGTTCTGGATTCATTTTGGTGGTTCTTGATTGAGTCAGATTGATTCAGTATTACCTTGTGACTAACAAACAAAAATGCATGTCAGACATGGTTAAACAGGAATGTGTGAGTTATAGCATTTACTGACAATGAAGTTGCATTTGGTTTTAAAATTGGATTTGAGAGAAAATATATGTATAAGACAATACTATTATTTAAAAAGATAATATAAAGCTGGCTTGTTTGTAGAAATTTCAATGAAAGATAATTATTACATACCATTAGATTAAATAATACTTCACTTGTTAAATAGTTTGACATCAGAAGATGAAAATGTAATAATAAATAAAAATAATGTTGTGCCATTTATCACAAAACATGTATCATCAAATCAGAATAAGATATATACAGTATTTTAAAATGTATAATACTTTTTTGTAGGTACGTGTTTTATTATGTATTAATTTATACATTTTTTATATTTGTTTATTTCCTATTAAAACAAACAATGTGTAATACCAATAATAAAAACATATTTACAATTGGTTACCTTGCATACATGAGCTCAAATCACACATTTATAATTTCCTGTTCATTAAATTAAACTTTAACAGTTCTAAATATGATATTTTAGTATAGTAATAGACAGTACTATAGGGGTGTGTCAGTACCCATGGCATAGGTGCCCTGCACATCAGTAAGACCACCAGACAATGCAGACAAGTATTTGTGCCACCATCCAAATTACACTTTAGTTGTGGGACATCTATGCCTTTTTTTCCCAGTAGGAAACACATTATGACCACAGGGTCACTTTCTCCTGCCTCAGAGTCACTAAGCCCTAACTCATCCTCACTCTCATCAAGAGGAGAAGAGTCCCCTTAATTGTATTATTTACATACATACATTATTTCCCCCTCTATTAGAGCCAATAAGTGAACTCTTTGTTTCTTTTAATATCTAGGAAGTTAAATGGTATGTTGCTACATGGCAACACAGTGCAGTAGATGTTTTAAGCAAGGCTTCACTTTTTGTGTGGCCCAGGGACAGATATGCTGGGATGCTGTTAATGAGGAATGTGAAATCCCACCTTGTGGCTGATACTACCCAGCTACTTCTGGAGTCAAGTGGCTGTGCTAGCAAATTTATTGCTCGGGATCCAAACATAGACAGGGGTAGTGTGTGTTAGCATGAAGTCTCTGTAGCATATTTGTACATTGCTCAAAAGCTCTGCTTGTGAATTGAAGATTGCTATGGAATGTTTAGCCATTTTCAGCCCATAAAATGCAGATTTTATAAAAAGGGAAGATGTCAGGAAAATAATTTTGTTTACAGCTCAATACATTTTCCAGTGCATTTACTCTTTAAAATAAATAGGTGTATGTTCTATGTACAGTAACATTAAGTGTGTTACCTTAATGCATACGCATTGTATTTGAAGTGGCCAATGCCACAAAACCTTTGCCTCATATCAATATTTTAAGTTCCCTAGGTTTTAATTGATGTTCATAACAAACTTTAAACTGATGAAAAGCCATTGCATAGCCTATATATATTTTGGATTTGGAGAAATTGCATTCCCACTTATTGATATGCCATCCATATATTATATACATAACTTTGAAATTGTCTCCATCCTTGTATTGTCATCTGGGATAGGGATTTGGTACTCTACATCAAAACGCTTCTTGACCACATGTACTACAGTATATAAGTAGAAACTGTCCCATCCATCTTATCATTTTGTTCTAGTCATTTTGCTTAAAGAAATGTTCATAACAAACAGAAAGAACCTGAGGGTAGAATAATATTCACCTTTCAGCTCAAGTTGCGGTGCCTTAGAAAAATGCTCAATGGGAGGTTGACTTATATTGTCTTAGTCTGTAAACAGTACTTTTTATTGCTATATAGAAGAAAAAAAAAGCATCTAATTCAATTCAATATATGCTTCATCTCAGTCGTAATACTCCATACATGCAGTACAAATGCTCATTTCACAGCTTGCTGTGGCTTACAGTATATGGGTATGTGTAGCATTTAATGGTGTCAAATTGTTTTTAGTGAAATGGTATACTTTTATTTTAGTTAAAGTATAATCATACAGAAGATCATATTTAATGTACATAACATGTAGGGGCTTTGGCTATTTCATTTAATGACAATTAACTGTGATTTATATGCTCTGCATATTTTATAAGCGTCTTGGAAAATACCTACAGTAAATCTTGAGATATGCTTTGTTTCACTACATCTGTAGATCAACATTTATTTTGAATAGTTCAAATGTAAAAACCTTAAGGCTTACCTTGTTGATGTGTTCTCTATAATCAGGTGTTCTTTTTTGCAGGGTACCTTTCTCAATAGTCAGTATGTCAAACCCAACAGCCCTTTTTGTTTAGTGATAAAACATCAGCCCACATAGAGTCCCATATATGTGTGAAACCTGTACGGTACATAAAAGGAGATTCCATTATGAAACTGATCACTTGTTATACATAGCAACAGCACTGTATGTCCACACAACCAACCCCCGTATTTGATACATGCAGCAAATACTTTAATAAGAACCCTGCATTCACATGGCACGCACAGCTGTGCTGGATACTATTGGAAGTTACATTGTTTGACCTAGATTATTATGTTCTGCTATTGAATTAAGGGTTTAAAATATAACCATGCAACAGGAAATGCATTCAGCTAATACCTTATCACTGCATGCTTCACAAAGTCTCATGTAACATGATTACTCCAGTACTTATTTTACTGCTCTGTAAAAATCAACATGAGACTTTTTATTTGGTAAAATAATATTTGGTTTATGATTGATTGAACTGTTGATGCAAGAAGCTGGGGGTTCCACTGAGCCTGTGAGCTGGTGTGTCACTGGTGCAATACTGTTGGCATTATAAAACTAGTGTATAAACCAGAGATTAGTGACCAAGGTCGAGAGGACATGACATATTCAGGCAATCGGTCAGCTCAAATGGTTGTGAAGATGTGATGCAACATTAAAGAACGATCTGAGAGGTGGACATACAGTACAGTACACAAACACCCCAGTGACCCATGGTGTAGGAGAAGGGGAGGTTCCAATAGACCATGAGCAACACACAAACACTATAAAAATATCAACACAGACATAGACTAGTAATTTACTTTTATCTGTCATCGATTCATCTGCTAATTGAAAGAATATAAATACTACACAAATGTCAATTTGTAGCAGCTGCACTCATGAGCTATTCTGCATATACTATGTGATATAGTATTTTCTGTTAATTTACTAATGGATTCTTCAGTAAAATATTATAGGTGAAAAGATAGGAGTCTTTTGGTTCTGTGATTCATTAATTGTTAATGCAGTAACTAAGGCAAACTCAGTGTAGAAGAACTTACTTTTATGGTTACAGTATTAGCCTGAACATGTATTAATGACACATTCTATATTTACATCCTTCTCTTACTTTATGGGGGATATACTTGGAAATGCAATGAAAATGTACACTAAGTTCATGGGGTTTGTTTGGGATTTGAGTCCTTAATGGCAATTAGTAAGTATGTTGTATATTTGACAAAATGTTAGTATAAACATGGGTTTGGTTAAAAATATTAAACTGAATAGATAGGCCAAAATGCACAGAATTTGTATTTGTTGTTTTATTGTCAGTGTTTTCCATTCTAACAAATAATATGGGACATTATCAAGTTTTGTTAAATAACATAAAACAAACAAAAAACTACACTAAATGTCTCTTAATGATTATCATTTTAATTTGAGAAGCATTTCACCTAGGTCTACAGCACCGCAATATTGATGTGCCGTAGACATCATTTCTCAAAAGGTAAATATTATAATTTGTAATTATAATATTATAGTAATCTGGACCTAACACATACATGCTGATTCAATCTGTGGAGAAATCACATGGGGGAAATGGCATTATACTGTAAGAAGTAATCATAAGCAATATTTCTTGCCAAAGGAGTTGATAGCAACAACTTTACATTCACCGTTGTCTATTGGTTGAACTCTCACATACAAAATATACATACTCTAATATACAGTAGACCCCATATGATTTGGCGAGGTAGTAGTTGCTGTCTGAGTTTATGCAAATGTCATTCAGGTACCAGGTAACAGTTGGCTTGGGGCATGGGCGTACGTTTAGGTAGGGATGCTAGGGATGTGTCCCTACCAATATCAAAAGAACAATAAACATTGTACATTGTCCCTACTAATGTTCTTTTGTTGTTATGTATAGTATGAAAATTGGTACCCTTGGTTTTGTCTCTGTACTGGATAGTACAATGGCATGTTACTGGTACAACACAAAATGTAACTGGGGTGTGTTTCCCAAAAGCATCATCGCTAACTATGTTAGCAACTTACATGGTTTAAACTATACAGTTGTGACGCAAGTGTTTCCCAAAACCATATTTTGATCTATGGAGGAAATACATTGGTGACTTACGTAGTACGATGCATCATTAAATGATGCAGGTGTTTCCCAAAACCATAGTTCAAACGAATGTTTGTAACACTGTCGTTAAATTCGTTCGAACTACAGCAAGTGTTTTGAAAATGTAACATTGTTGTAAAAGTAGGCCTACTTTTAAATGTAGTCTATTTCTCAATAGGCCTACTTGAGTAGACTGTAGATGCACATGCAGCCTATGCCTACAGTTTACTATAGGCTATAGTTTAGTTATAGGATCAAAACAGATGAAAGATGAAGAAGCATAACTTTATTTACCTTTATCTCGCATACAGTATATGTCTGTTATTCTATTCTTAATCAAGTAGTGCTTTTGGTGCTTAAATATTAAAAGAACCCAAAAAATATATATATTCATTATAGTTCTTTATTATTTTTATTAGAAGATAATTATTATTGTTTTATTTTACTGTTATCGTTTCTGATGTTAGCCTACAGTATATGAATACGTCTACTCATATTTGTATTATTGTTATGGTTGTTGTTATAGTCTATTGTTAGCAAGCTGTATGAATAGTCTAGATAATTATTTTATAATTTAATATAATCACAACTGCCCTAGGCTATTGAATTCAGGCATAACATGACAAAGATTGTGTGTTATTGCAAGTTTCTCACTGTAGGAGTCAGACCAAACACATCTGGAAACATTGAGGTTCGAACTACGGTGAAACCAACATATTTTAAACGATTGTTGTACTAACAAAATTCGGCACTTTTGGGAAACAGTTGTACTTAGGATGTTCGTTAGTTCAACGATGCATAGTAAGGTGTAATTCAATTCTAGCCTTCGTCGTTGCACAGAAAACGCACCCCTTGTCTGCCTATTTGTACAGTACAGTAGTAGTATTAATTAATTTATTTTTAAGTACCCAGCTCAGAGTGACTGTGTAAAAGCTGGTACAGAATTATATTGTGTATTGCTCTGTTACTTAAAACAATTACTATTTGTAAATTGTTATAAATCATTTAAGGAAGTGTGTTTGATATAGCGAAGTGATAGTGTAGTGCTTGGCATAATGTTCTTATTCATTATGTAAATGCATTTAGACATATAGAGATATAGTATCACTGTACAGTACCACAAGAAAAACACGTGTATTCCCAATGAGCATTACCATGCTACAATTAGTTTTACTTGTAAATATGACATCTACAAAATCCATGGCATACATTATGCAAGCAGCACTGAAATAATTAAACATGATAGCAAAACAGAATCACAGTGCTGGAGCTTTTACAATTAAACTACTATAAAATAATTATTAAAAACATTTTACAGTATGTTTGCATGTTAACTTTATAATGAACACACTGATTCTAATGTCATTATATTTCAAACACATAGCTTTTTAAGTATGCAAAGATTATCACAAGCTTTGACGATTCTTACCGCCACTAACCACATCCACAGCCGGTGGTTCTGAGCTCTTTATACTCTGTGCGAATACATATTTTTTGACATGCCTATTAACCAACAATAACAGTCATGGATTTCTGTGAACAGGGTATTTATCGTAATACATGTAGGACATATAAAAGTAGTATACTGTAATGTAGCATGAATGCTGGAAAGGCAAAAGAGCAAAGGCAAAGGTGCTTCAAATCCATAAACATTATTAATAGAACTGTAATATAAAATACGATACCCTGTCATCAAAATTATTTAGTCTATTAGTAAAATACACATATCACCATTTCAAATACAAACAGTAATCTATTTTAATCTTTGTACGTTTCAACCACAAGGCACATTCTGAACATGTGTATCTTTAAGGCACAATGTGTATGCAATTCTGGTCATTTTGGTGACACCCATTGGTAAGTTATATTTGGAAACCATGACAGCATAAGGATTGAGCCTTATATGCTTTAATGGACCAACAAATGCTGTCTGACCCTAATATTTGAAGGAATGTAGCCAGCCTTTAAATGCGAATAGACTGTTTGAGATTGCAGATTTAAATATACAGTACATCTGCTTTTGGGTGTTGGTTGTCAGCCTGACAGGGGTGTTGTTACCCATTTTAGCCAGTTCCAGCTCCTCATGCATGTGTTGCCTGGGATGTAGCCACTGTTGGAACCCCAACAGGTGCAGTGATCAGAGCTGGAGCTCCAGCAAAAGGAGGGGTCAGGTGTGCGTCTGCAGCTTTTTCAGCTTTAATCCTTTCTTTAAGCCACTCATTCTCCATCTCTAGTTTGCCTTGTTGTTCTTGAGGAAGGTCCATTCCAGAGTCCTTGCTTTGGTGGTTTTGCTGAAAGATGTTTCCCCTTTTTGCGCATATGTGTCAGCTGAGTAGAGGGATATAGAAAGCTCACATCTTCAATCTCTTGAACCAGGGGGGCACATTGAGCCCTCCAAAATCATAATATTTGTTTTATTAGATTGTTTGGGTTGCAGATGATGTGGTCCTGATGGCATCATCGGTCCGTGACCTCCAGCACTCACTGGATCGGTTCGCAGCCGAGTG